>JABJVR010047845.1:15132-26339 GCA_025773905.1 Chitala chitala
AGCGCTACCTTCTGCGCTGAATCCTCCGTGTTGGAGCGCTACCTTCTGCGCTGAATCCTCCGTGTTGGAGCGCTACCTTCTGCGCTGAATCCTCCGTGTTGGAGCGCTACCGTTTGCGCTGAATCCTGCACGTTTGAGCCGGTTAAACTGATATGTGCATGATATAATGCGCTCGTTCCTACAAAATAGAAGAGCTATTCAGAACATTACGCATGATGGGGCAACGGGACTTCAAAGCGAAATTGTTGGGATTTTGTTTGTTTGTTTTTGCTTTTAATTTCGACAGTTTATTTACTGTTATCGACTACTTTTGTATAGGATATAAAAATAGCCCGTCTCAAGGAATGCAAATATGTTTAGCGTCAGTGTTGCAAGCTCATATTTATCAGTGCTGTTCTCATTACCATTTAAAAGTAAACCTGCTGCATCGCCATTTTACACCAATATTGCCATTTTTCACCGGCATGAATGTAATGTCTGTCCTGTTTTATTTGTAAACACTGCTGAGTAATCGGAATCGGCCAGTGTAACAGACATAAGGGCGGATTGCAGAAGTTAAATATGTAAGTCTGTAATGATACTGAAAAGCCTTGGTATTTATTGCCACACCGAGAAACTGGAAAACATCATATTGTTTTACAAGTTCATACTTGTAGTAATTCCCCGTGGCTCGATCATGAAATGGATAAATGATAAGAAAATGGATGTTAACGTTGCTTTTAATTATAGCATTATTAACTTTAAAAAGTATTATACTGTATATAATTGTTTTTTTTTTTGCTGGTTGAAGAAATTCAAACCTGTGCGAGGTTGGCTTGCTGGTGTACGGCGTGAGTTTGGCTCTTTAAGCTCTGTACCCTGTTGTAATAGTGTGAGACCGGTGCTGAGATTCTTGCTGCCCTTTTAAATCATAGGGAAGTCTCTCATCATTCTTGGATCCATTTGTTTCAGATCGCCCCGTTAAGGGAAACCCCCCACGCCATTTGCTTTACATAATCGAAAAAGTTACACTGCTATGCATTCTGTAATATTAGAATCGAATTCACGGGAGAGGCGGAAGGTGGCGGGCGGGGGTGCAAGTAACGAAATGTGACAGGTGGGAAATTGGTCTTTCCTTCCATCTGAACTATTGCGCACCACACAACGTACTTGCAGTTACTGACGGTAAAGACCATTAGTTTTAGAGACTTTTAAATAGCCAAAAAGGTTTATGCATGCGCTTATTGTGGTTTCAAAAACTAACAATGGGATTCCATTATCATCTAGCTTTAACTTTACCTTTGTGTTGTTTTGTATTCTCTTGTGAAAGGCACAATATAAAAATATTTCAAATGTAGTCTGTTAACGGTAGTTATCAGTTTAAACAATTCAATATGATGGATAAGTTTAAATGTGGACATTTTGTTTAAAAAGCATTTCATTGCTTTATATATTGTGCTGGCTGTCAATCAGAAATTTCTTCTGTTTTATGATAGTCATGCTGTGGAACTTCAGTGAAGAACATGGCATATATTGTGCTGTTCTTCATTGAAGAATTATCTGTGTAGATCTTGGAATTTTCCTTATTGAGACATAGGCAAGGTCAGTTTTGAAAATCTCCAGTGCTTGTTGTTTTCTTCATTTTGTTATTTGCTTATTATAGTTCATCATAATTTGCAGTTTAAGTGTTAGCAGACCATTATGGTGAGAGTCTGTGACATTGGGAAACCATCTGAGCGAGCCCATGGTTCAAGACAAAGGCAGATATGTTACAAAGCTGACAGCCCATATAAACACTGCATTCTATTGCTACAGGCATTGGCAGCTCTGCTGGGGAGTAGCACAGAATCAGGCTGTGGATCTTTACTAAAGATAAAAAAAAAACACATGCAGAGTGCAAATTTTACTGGGCAGTTAAGTTCACCCACAGAGCTCACTGGAACAACTTTTAATTTCACTGTGAATGTGGCAAGTGGGACAAGTCACAGAGATGCTGACGATGGAAGCTTTAAAATTGGGGAACTGGGGCCCTGTAAGAGCCACAGAACACAGGGCTCAGACATAAAAGCTGGACAGAGCAGATGCTGTGGGAAGAGAGTGCCTCTGTCACTCCACAGAAGTGGGCCAGTTCCATGAGCACCCCTACCCTGCCCTGATACTGTATAATGCTGATTGTTCCTAAACATCTGGCTTGGAACACTTGACATTGCTTACAGAGCTATGTGTCCAGGGCCTGCCCCTGTAGAAATAATCAAAAGAAGATGCAAAATGTGGGAGGGGCCTATATAAGATTGAGCTTCCTCACTGGCTAGCAGCATCAGCAGAATTTAATTACGGTTTTTTTCCTCTTGCCAGTCTACTGCCTTTGAACAGAACAGATGGTCCTTAAAGATAGCGCAAACCATCCTTTGAAAATGCCTTTCAGTTCTTTTGCAGTAATAAATACAGGGGTGTCAAAGACCTTTAAATCATGGAATTACCTTTTTTTGCTTTATATTTATGGTTAGAACATTCATTTAAATGCTGTTGCTTTTATCAGCATAAAACAAGTTTGACTAATGATGCCTAAGATTTATTTAAGTGCAGTGCTGTATAGCATGAGGTTAAATGACATATGTTCAGACTGATCACAGGTCATTTTGTACAAAAGTGTCATGCTTACCTGTAGCTGTCGCTCTGCTACAGCTCTGTTCTGCATGGGGGGAAACTTTGTGATTGGACAGCTGCAGCCAAACTGGAATTAGGGGGGCAGAGTGTGGGCAGTCAGTGGAAGAGTTCTTGTTGAATGCCATTTTTTCCGGCATTGATGAATACAGACAGAAGAAAATCTCATGTATATATTTCTGTCATCTTGTGTTCTACATAAGTGTCACAAGATGCAATTTGGTTGAGATGGCCCTTACTGGATAGGCAGTTTATCTATAGAGTTGGATGGATTGGTTGATGGATTACTGGTGAAGGTTATTGCGAAAAGTTTTTGTATGTGGAAAAAATGAGAGCTCATCTTGACAGATTTCTTGCTGACGGGTTACTTTAGATAATGTCATTGATTGCCATCTGTGATGATTAGTGTTATACTTAACATTGTTGTCATAGAGCTGTCTAGGTATAGGTGCTGAAATAGATGTCTTAAGCCCCTAATTACCCTGTACTCTGAATGGAAACTATCTTGTTGTTGTGGAGCTGTCCATCTGTTGGTCCTGAAGTAAATGTCTTACTGCAGCTTTAGCTGCTAATTACCTTGTAATCTGGATGGAAACTACATTGTTATTGTGGAGCTGTTCAGGTATAGGTGCTAAAATGTTTGGTAGATATATGATGTCATGGGCATGACTTGGTCCTTCATGCAACGCTGTGAGGATAATTCAGCCCTTGGAGCAAATCATATAAACTCCATTTGAGGAAACGTTTCTATTGAGAATGAATTTTTCATTTTAAAGAACAAATGTAATTTAATATGTGCATATAAAACACATAATGAACTTAATTAACTTTTAAAAATCATTTTAATGGCATGTGTTAGTTTTTTTTGAGGTCCTGCTTAAAATTATGAATATGAATTCTTTAATACTTTTGAGTTCAGTTTGTCAACCTTAATTATGTGCGCTTTAAGATGACAGGTTTGTTAGAAGTCCATAATTTTACTTATTTCTTTTTTTTGAAATAAGAGGAAAATTGATCTTTAGTATTTCAATACTGTGTTTCATCACAGCAACAAATTTCTAACAAAAAACATAAAATGTCACCACAGAAACATGAGCTATTTTATGATATTTGTCAGTGGTACACATTCCACACATTCCAGCTGTGTTTTAAAGTTATATTTTTAATGTAAGGTAAACATTTTTGGAAAAGATATGTGGTCATATAAGAGAACATTTACAGACAGGATGTTCTTTTGAGGTTGTATTTTGTGAATAAACTTTCCTGTATATTGGAACTGTTGCAAACAGTGAAAATCTGTGTGTTTCTCAGAGTCGGTGTTTTGTGTAAGGGGATTGTGCAGTGAAGTTCTCACAATTGGTCTCAACTTTACTGTGGCTGCTGTTAGGTTGCTTCACATTTGTTGGTGCCTAACTATGACATTTTAATTGTCTCCTGTCTGTTGATAATTTTCATTTTAATCCACTTTTAATTTAGGAGTTGCTTTTAAAATGATAAAATAAGAATATACAGAAGCAGGATGAGCAGTAAAAATGGTGAGAAAATGTTGGATCGGCTTTTGGTAGAATTTGAAATATAAACTGTGTATTTCTTGTAAGCCATCCTAATGACATTGAATAGAATACCTCTAACCTTGATACCTGATTCGGTCATTGCACTCTGAAAAAAAGTATTATTTTGATAATAAATTCAGGTATTGCAACACACCTCTCACATAGTAATTTATATTACATAGATTTGTACTTTTAGCTGTGTTTCTATTAGGCTTGATTTCTGTGTTACATTTTGGTATATTGTTCAAATAATGAGTAATATCTGGATCAACACAATCTCACAGATTGCTGGGTACAGGCAGAGTGTATATAGGGTCTTTATTCCTGATGTGTTCATGTGAAGTTTTCCTCAGTCTAGTTAAATTCAGTGCAGTTTATTTTTAAGGTAGCACCTTTCACAGCATGCTTGCTTGTTTCGAGGTGCTTTGCAGGAGTAAGTAAGCAAAACACAAGGGTAAAGTTAAAGATAGGTGTCAATGGAGGAGACGAACCAAAAACACAACAGTGTGTAAAGAAACACCTCAGGCTGCCCAGCCCGACATAGGTATGATGTTATATATGGCAAAATTAGACTATGATCTGTCTAACTCTGAAAATGAATATGAAATCCATCTGTGCACCAGGTCTAGATGTAGATCTCTCTAGGTTGACATGACCCCTTGGGCGAAGGCTATGTCCACAATGCTGCACTGTAGAACAGCTCGGCGAAGGAGGAATACAAGGTGCACAAGGTCTAAGGGCAGAAAGAGGTTTATTTACAGGGGCAAGACAGACAGGTGTGCATGTGGAGTGAAACAAGGGCAAGTGTGGGAATATACACAACAATGCTAGAATTAGGACACAGAAGAAGTACAGAATAAGAAACACAAGTCTTAACCATCATGTAAATACGAACCGTTGACTGGCATTTCCAGGAGATCACAAATGTTTACCAAGAGTCTACCATTCTACAGATTTGACAACCTGTCTAAAAGTGAGGAAAGCCAGACCTTAAACAGAGCACAGTATCAATCTAAGCCTAGATTGATATCTAATCTAAGTGATAGAATAGGAGCAAGAATGAGGAGTAAGCGCAGAGATCCCCTGTGCACTAGACAGAAAAGCAAAACTAGAAGTAACACAAACTAGACAGGACAGAACTGTGCTTGTGACATACTGGGGTCAGTGGCTCTAATGCAGTGTCCCCCTCAGGCAGACGTGAGAAGATTGGCAAAGAAGGGTTAATACAGAAAGAATAATACTGGCAGTCAGAGGACACAAGGGTACATGGGCATGTAAAGCAGCACCAGTGGTGTTGATTACACTATAGAGAATGGGATGGGTAGGCTAATCCAAAGAACTGTAACTTCTGTTGGGATGTAAAGACTGAGACTGATTTGTCATCCCATATATAGATGAGCAAACTGTTCCATGATCTAGAGACTCTGTAACTAAACACTCTAGCATCAATAATTTTATTCATATTACAGGGTGATACACATTATGACATCTTAGTTAATGAGAACATACATTCACTGATTCTGTTAAATATGCTGGTTTTTGACATTTAAGTGCTTTATATGTTACTAAAAGAACTTTGAAATCAGTTCTGTACTTAACAGGGAGCCAATGGAAGGAGGACAGTATAGGGTTTATGTAGTTCATACTTTCTACTCCCACTGACAATTCTAGCAGCTGTATTTTGGACGTGCCATACAGTGTTTAATGTGCTGTGTATGCTCCCAGAAAGCAGAGAAAGGTTCAGTAATCTGCTGTATATAAATGCATGTACCATGATAGTTCTGTAGTGTCTTCACTTGAGAAAAGGGCAAAATTTACCAATATATCATAAGGTACAAGAAGTATTTCAGATTGCACTAGAGAACTGAATGAGATGCTTGAATCTAAAATGACCCCTAGATTACATGCAAAATTGTTAATGTAAAAGGTCAACCCTGCAGCGTAGAGAGCTGAAAGTTTTATCAGAGTTTAGTGACAGTTAGTTGTTATTCACATCCCCCCCACACCCCTCCTACACACACACCCTTTCCCTGCATCACTGGAAAGCCACTATTCTCTGGCAAGAACCACATGTTCAGCTGTGGCAGCATGTGGGTTAATTAGTACAAAGTCTGGAGAAGTGACACATGACTGGTAAGTACATGCACTGGATGCTGTAGGCGATCATAAAGACGTCTTGGCTTGTCTGGCCTCTGTCTCTATTTAAAACTAAAAGAAATGTAAGTCTCCAGTTGTATGAGATGGTAATGCACCACATTATCATGGCATTATGCGTAGCACAGTAAGCTTGTTGAGAGCTCAGATGACACATGGCTCATGTATTATCATTTAACACACCCAGACTAGCTGTATTGTCCCTGAGCTTCCATTGGATCGACGTCATCTCCAAGAAGGCCAATCAGCTCCCTTTGGTCCACAAGGGAATTATGGGTCACCATCTCATCGGGCATCTTGAAGACTAAGTCCGGCCGGGGCTTTGGACACCTGTCGAGGAGGAGTTTAGTACGGTGACAGAAATATTTTACTTTTAGCTGATGCTCTGGAAAGCAATACATTTAAATTAGGTTATTCTTCTCAAGAAACAACCCAGCACTTTTGGACAAGTGCTGATGAAGGTGATTTGAAGGCAAACTGTGCATTATTGCCGTATTCGAACAGATCGTGACAGTTGTTTTTCTCCAGCTGACCTGCGAGCTGTAATGTGGCAGCAGTTTTGTGTGATGAGTTAGCACATTCCTCCTGCACTCATGTACGTATGCCTAGCTCTAGAAATGAGCCACACACACACACAGACACACACCCTCACCCAAGGTGAGCTGGTCTCTTACTGTGTGCCTGTGAGTAAGTGTATAATCATGCATTGTGGGCAGTGTCCCTCCAAGCTGCGTTTTCCAGGTGAAATTCTGAATCACTGCATAATACTCTTGTGATAAGCGATTACTGAAAACGGGGAGATGAACACCCTCGAAAAACTGCCATTACAAACTGTTTTTATAGTTAGTTTGCTGTGTTGAATGCAGGTGAAGATAGTAATTTGTGAGTGTACGCTCAGCCACCAGTGTGCATGTGTGTTAATTAATGTCTCAGTGTCATGAGTTCTTCCCTGGTGAGTCTCTCCCCAGACTGTAGGCAGAATAATCTGTGTGGGCTGTGACTGTGTGCTGCAGTAAGATTTCCATCACGGGGAGTAAAGGGTGTTTTTTCCCTAATGCTTATGACTGAGATGCAGATTATACAGTAATGCGTTCAGTGCGTGGGATGTTTGGTGCACCGATTTCTACTTTTCTAACAGCTGTTGCATGATCAGTTTATTACAGTTAATACCGTGTTCAGCATGCCGTACCTGTTACACCTGCATTACCTGTTCAACTTTGCCTATTCAGTGCAAATTGATGTTGCCACTTCTCAGATGTGCCTCGGAATCTTTTTTTTTCCAATCTCAGATTCGCCCCTGCACTGAATACTGAGACTGGATTTAGTTTCAGGGAAGGTCCATTTGTTGCAACAGCTGCCTTTACAAACAGCCTCTGCTGTTCCTCAATATTTTTTATAATGGCCAGTGGAAAAACAAACACTTATAGTTCTAAAAATAAAACAAAAAATACAATAGGTTCATTGCAGCAGAGAATTACTTGAGAAGCATACAGATGAACCGTGTTCATCTCAGATACTAATTTAAGCATAAGCATGACTGTCATGATGGATGACATGAAAGTACACACCAACATGCGTGTACTCCCATATGTAGCCTCTATTGTGCTGTGGTTTTGGGTAAAAATTTTGTAATTTGGAAGTTCGTTGTGGTAACAGAATGCAGCCCTTCTTTATTTGGGTCAACACTAATACAAGGTGATACTGGTACCTTGAGTGAAACAACCTGTCTGTCCCTTTTGCAGTACTTCTGTGAAGGATTCTGGCACAAACTAATGGCCTTTCCTTAACCTAACAAAGATTGACAGTTGATGCCAGTTTCAGTTGTCTGCCTCAACCTGAGGACATTTGAGGGCAAAATTCTGTTACCTTAGCAAGGGTCTTGAAAAAACGTGCACAGTGTTTTTCCTTTTGGAACTTGGTCTGTGACGACAATTCTAGGCATGACATCAGGGGTCTAGGGCACCTGAAAATGACTCAGATATTTTCAGAGAGTATCTGTAGATTGGGTCATTAAGTAGGTAATTTTTAGGGTATTTACGCAGAGCGCTGGTGTTCTTTATGCAATCCTTGATACATTTAGAAATAATAGAGATTTTTCTGAAATTAAATCTGACAAGCTGTTAGGAGGGGATATGACATCATATTGCACTGAGGACGGATAGCCAGTATGGACCCATAGAGTTACTTTGTTAGGCCTGTATGATATTCCGTCATGGGCGTCTTGACGGGCCCAAGCTTACTGAAATTAGTTCTAATGTCGATATATTTGCAGCCCTGGCAGAAGCAGAACAGACTCAGATTAATGGCACATAGTACTTAATGTAATTAAAAGAGTGAGTGCTTCGGTGGAAGAGAGGGATGAAATAAAGCTGGGTCAGTAAAAGGTCCCATTAATATTCATAGACAGCTTGGTGAAAAGGAATAAATACATACACTTTTAAATAAGCATTTATGTGTTTGTATATTGAATATATCATCCCTTGTTGCATTCTGTTGTGTGCAGCTAAGCACCACCTGAAAATATCCCACTGTTGTCATGTCCGTGACCTGGTGTTAAATATATTTCACTGTCACTTTTACAATGTGAAGCATTTCCAATCAGTTAGCGTGAACATTGTCATAAAAGTGTCAGCTGTGACGGAATCTGATGCTGCTCTCCGTCAGACAGAGATCAGCAGTGTTACACAGGTGTCAGTCTGCCTCGGTGAGCTTTAGACAGAAATCAGCTGTGTTACACAGGTGTCAGTCTGCCTTGGTGAGCTTTAGACAGAAATCAGCCGTGTTACACAGGTGTCAGTCTGCCTTGGTGAGCTTTAAGTCACAGCCTAAACAAGTATAAAGACTGTCAGTGTTCAGGTCAGAAATGGTTTGCTGCTGCCATGTTTGTACTCATGATTCTTCATTTGTGGATGAATTATATGCTTCCTAATGCTGCTTGAAGTTAAAATTCAGTTAATAGATTTTTTGATACAACAGTATTACCAACATGAAGTTTTTAATTAAGTGAAACACAATCAGATAAGATTGATGACATGCTGAGTAACACGTTCTGAGTGACGTGTTTGGTGACGTGTTCAGAGACGCACTGAGTAACATGCATTGGTGACATGTTTAGTGACATGCGGAGTAACACGTGTTAGGTGACATACTTACTGAAACACTGAGTGACCCCAGATGACTCAGAGATGAATGTTTTTCTGAATGGTGGGAACACACCCTGCTGTGTCATAATTATTTCCTGCTGTAACGCTGTATTGATTTTATTACATTTCCTGACCACAGACTTTCAACCAGTGCATTTAATTGCACACAGATTTATTTCTGGGAGTTACCTGAAAAACTCTATGAGTAACTCAAGTTAAATTATATATAGCACATGTTTCAAGCCAGTGGCCAAGTGTTTTGTATTTAGGGTGTTGAAAAGTACTTGCAGTATAGTATAAAACATACAAGGAAGGCAGTTGAATAAGAAGTGTCAGGAAATATGTGTACTAGGAGATTTTTATGTCTGGTGACTGGCCACTGAGCGGTGAGAGATGCTTGATAATGTAGGTCTGTCGCTGGACATGATCACAAAGACTGGTCATGGTCACAGCCGCTGCATCCTGAGCTCATGCTCAGCCGTCGCCATGGAGATGGACCAGAAGCATCCTTTTCTGGCATTTTTCTTTTTCTTTCTTTCTTTCTTTCTTTCTTTTTCTTTCTTTCTTTCTTTCTTTCTTTGTTGTGGTTGTCATACGAGTAATTCTAGCAGTATATCTCGTTCATCTTCCGCGTCAGAAGGTATGTATTGTATGTTTTAAGCATAACTGACAACTTGTACAAGTAAGTTTGTAAAAGGCACAGATCTGGCCTTGAGGAGAGCGAACTAGAGGCTGCCTTTAGATAATTACTGCTCTCATTGTCACACCTGTGTCATCTCCTACCTAACATGCTTCTTCATTTGTCTTTCACTTGTGGTGCTGCATCATTTGTTTGCTCTTACATACAAAATGGCACTTTGTGCATGGTTCTTTAATATTTCTGGTTCAAGGTCCTCACTTGGTGCCTGACGCTTTCCTCTGGAGCTTTGTTTTAAATGCGCACAGTTGTCGTATATGTACCAGTGTGCAGTGGTGGAGGAACTACTGTTTGAGGCCAAATTAATGCAGGCATACTGCAAAGCATCCTCATCCTTCCCCTAGGACACTGCTCCTGGGACTTCTTTTCCATCAGTCATTTTAACATATAAGTGTGACACTTGCAGTTCTTGGTGACTGAGCCCAGGGCGATGTTGGTGTCTATAACTTACTATAATAATAAATAATAATATGCTATTGCAATATTAAGGTGTGATGGCTTACCTGAACGATATGGCAGCAAAGGTGTAATGGTTTACCTGAGCACTGCTGTAGTGTTACTTTGTAGGTGCAATGTTTTACCTGAGCACTGCCGCAGTGTTACAGTGTAGGTGTGTTTTACCTGAGCACTGCTGCAGTGTTACAGTGCAGGTGTAATGTTTTACCTGAGCACTCCAGTAGTGTTTAGGTCTTATGGCTTATGTGAGAGCTGCTGCAGTATTTAGATGTTATAGCTTACCTGAAATGTGCTGCAGTGTTGAGGTTTAATGGCTTATCTGAGATGTGCTGCAGTGTTTAGGTGTTATAGCTTACCTGAGCTGTGCTGTAGTGTTGAGGTGTTATTGCTTACCTGAGCTGTGCTGCAGTGTTTAGGTGTTATAGCTTACCTGAGCTGTGCTGCAGTGTTGAGGTGTTATTGCTTACCTGAGCTGTGCTGCAGTGTTTAGGTGTTATAGCTTACCTGAGCTGTGCTGCAGTGTTGAGGTGTTATTGCTTACCTGAGCTGTGCTGCAGTGTT
>JABJVR010047846.1:0-26336 GCA_025773905.1 Chitala chitala
CCATGTGCTCTGGGATGGGCTCCAGGTTTCCCCGCGACCCTCACCAGGAATAAGCGGTTAAGATAATGGATGGATGGGTCTTTCCGAGTGCTTCCCACTCTGCACAGCTCCTCGCTGAATACAGCTCTCACTCCTCCTACAATGACAGGTGGCACTTTAATCTCCAGTGGAGAACAGTACTATACTTCCATTATTTTTACCTGGGCAGCAGACTGCCAGTTTAGAGCCAGGTAAATCCCTGTTGCAGTGGAACAGTCCAGTAGAATACGCACATGTACAAATGGAGCTGGTTGTGTATACAGACACAACATGTTGGCGAGCATTATGTTGGCCGTGGGAACTGCTGCGACTTGAGTTCAACGGGGTGTTTTCTGGGTGACTGATTGGGCTCTTAATCACCTCCTTAGGACGTCTCCTCAGCCACTAATCTCAATTGTTTTCATCAGAAAAATTGCTGGCAGAGATTGTTGAGGAAAGTTATCCCGCCCTGACTTGGCATCATGTTACGTGACACCGTTCCAGCTTATCTGGAAACCAGGGGTGACCCAGGGCTTCTCCCCATGCAGTACTGCTGTAGCATGGAAATCATTGCCCAGTCTCAGGTCACAAGGGCGCAGACGCTATGTAAGACGAGGAACGTCCATAATTTGGGTCAAAGGAAGTGTGAACAATGTCCAGGAAATTGCCGAAATCTACCACTGAGAGGCTGACACTGTTTTTGACACTTGTCTGAGAAGTTGTACATGCGGCAGAACTTTCCACAAAGCAGTGTCTGAGCGTACAGATGGGTACTGATGGGTACAGAAGAACTGATGTGGGCAATTCATTATATGATTTTTGGTACTTGGATCCTGCAGTTCATAACTGGCCACAAACGAATGAAATCATCTTAAAACGATGAGAAGAAGAAGTGTGAAAATTAGATTCCTAGCTAAAACATCTGGCCATTCGGTGAACACCGACAGTAAACATGTCATTTTGCCAAAAGTGTTTTTTCTGTTTGAACATGTGAAATATACAAACATATTGTTAGAGGTTTAAGTCACAACACAGTAAATAAACATGCTCTGCATTTCTACCACCTGCCGTCATTTGCAATTTACACAGCATTTTTTCATGCCACTGGGGAGAAACGCCAGGAATCTGTAGTAGAAAAATAAATTCTTTTAAAGTCTGGTACAGACATCCCGCTACGGCAGTTGATGTACAGAACGTGCGAGCTAGATGAGATCAGAAATTAACAGTTTCTGAGAGGAATTTTGACATTGTTTTATTTATTAATTATGCTTGTGGACAGTGAGTGCACACTTTTTCCACAATGTGTTCCAGACACAAACCTTAATAAAGGATAAAGAAATGCAGGGAATATGCGTTTGGAAAGCACAATGGACAACTGGGATGGGAGGCATCACAGATTTTATGTCTGTCTGACACAACACGAAGCGTCCAAGCCTTGCCGCAAGCGCACGGGCTGCAGAGTACGCAGCATGACAGTGAACAAAACAGTTTGGGAAGTTCACGTACGAAGGTTGTGCTCTTTTTGGCTTAATCAAGCTGACTATTTATTTGTACATTGCAGCTGTAAAATTATAGGTAGTAAAAGTGGAAGACTGAATAAACAAAGTATGTGCTTGAACGTAGCGCACCGACCACAATAACATCGTGCCTAATGGAGTCTGTAAACGTTGGATTTTCTATTCTTTTGTCACAGGTCTGCTTTATGGGCTTTTACAGGCTTCAATTTGGCAAAAAAAGAAAGCTTAGATTTTCATTGATTTACTTCATGTAAGAATAAGTAGCACCGAGACTGTATAATATCTGCACGCTCGTTATGTTTTTGGGCACAGAACCTAATACATTTAAGTCCGCATCTGCTCACATTTTCGTAGAAAACATTTTGTGTAAAATTGACTGAAGCATTTTCTCACACATGCATTTTTGGTTTAACTGCATAGCTGCAATTTTTCATCAATGAGTCAAAGGTTTGCGAAAGTGTTTGTAAACACGAGCGCGCGGGCTCTCGAGCCTGCGTTAAAGCCTGCGGAGAGCTGTCAGCGCAGAGCCAGCAGCAGCAGCACCCAACGGGACCTCAGCAGCCAGCCGTAAAAACAAGCTGTCTGGACTCCAAGAGCCTCACCAGATACACACCACGGCCATTTGGGGGGCAAAAAAAAAATCACAAAACAAGCCCCCGCTCTGCCGACAAAACACATTTCGTCTGAAAGTGCGAACTGGGGCGTCCTATCGAAAACAGATTACGCTGTCCGAGCGACGTCGCGTTTATGGATTTAGCGCCTTTCGCTCCTTATTAGATGAATTCCTGCTAGCGACCCCCCCCAGTCGTTACACAGTCAATAAAAGACACCCCGTGCGCCAGCTGCGCAGATGAGTTACCGAGTACGTAAGTGACAGGAGGTTTAGCGCTGCACCTCGCCAGGGATAAAGGCGTGTGCTAAGAAAATAAATAGTGTAATTATAGTGAATAGGCAGGGGCAAGTCCCATTTCTTCAATCTCTCATTATGCTCTCAGGCAGTGGTGGAACCAAATGGTGGTCAGACCTGGCCAGTGCCACCCTGCTTTGAGGCCTGGCTATTAGACTTACTCCAGTGTTATTCTCGTTATATGAGTAACATTATAAATAACTGACACCCCAACAAAATTATTGGGTCTAACCGGCTTGTTCCATTGTAGACGTTTGGGGTCCACCCCTTGGCCAGGATGTCTGCGTCTTACCTCAGGAGGCAATGGTAAGGGCAGCTCCAGTCAGCAGGCCACACCGTTTGACAGTGTAGTGTGCTGTTGGAGACTTGCTGGAATGGTTGTTTTTACACTGTGTGATGTACAGGGCTCTCAGTGACCTGTCACTGGAGATACCACGACACATCTACAGCACCTTCTACACAGGCTGACTGCTTTTTTGCAGCCAGATTTCAAGGGCAGGGGTGGTCAGCCACAGTTCTCTAGACCTTCAGTGGCTGCTGGTTTTTGGTTCAGCCAATTTCTGCTTGTAATTGAATCTTAATGTCAATTAAACATTGACTTTATTTTTTATAATTACTTCGTTAATCCAGCAATTCTCAAAAGCTTTATTCATTTTAAATAAGAATTTTAAAAGCATGACAAAGACTTACTGATGTTGCTTAACTTTAACAACAATTAAGTACAAACAAATTATCAACCAACAATGTAATTGATATTTAATTAAGGTAGTGGTCAAATAAATTTGACTGAATTGGCTGAAACAAAAACCAACACCCACTGAGGTCTCCAGGACTGTGGTTGGCCTGCCCTGTTCTAGAGATTTCCAGAAATTATTCCACATGAGAATTCCAATCAATGAGAGCCAAAGCATCTTTGGGTTTTTTATTATTTGGATGAAAATAAGAGAAAACATGTAATTACAGTTTTTATCTTTTTATTGTGCAGACATGATTTAGAAACGGAAAGTGGTTTCCGACCGTAGTCGGAACAGTATGTCAATTAGAAATATTGCTTGTAAGTATTTTTTCTTACTCAGGAGTGTGTTGTGTCTTCCCATGAAACTTGCAGCATTTGACAAGCACAGTTATTGTCCTCATTTTGCCTGAAGGTGTGTAATGAATTCCCTTCACTTTGCGAGTGTTTAAAGGAGCCCCTTGACTTGAGTAACAGGGTAGCTCAGTATCTGCTATGACAAAGTTGTGGTGTTGAAGGTGAGTGAAAAACTGCACAGCAAATCATAGTGATTTACTCACCTTTTAAGGCTCGAAGTTGTAAGACATCGTGTTTTTAGATTAAGAGAAGCTGAATTCCTTAACACAAGGTGTACAGTAAATTTCCATAAACACACACACCACATTTTTATTCAGTATGCATTTTGCCATCATTGTTATTTTTTTTATTTCCTACCTACTTTTATCTAATGACTGGGAGCTGGGTCCACCTGCGCTGGCATTTCACTCAGTCATAGTACAGTACAGGTGGCACAAATCCACCTCAAGTGGTCTTTAAGCCACAAGATGAAACCTACTCAGGGGAGAATATGCAAGCCACACACACACACACACACACACACAGAGCCAGTGCCAGAGTGAAGCCCAGCACCCCAGGGGTGTGAAGAAACAGGCCTAACTGTGGAGCCTTCAGGCAGAAAATATGCTATTAAAAAAGGGTAACTCACTGTAGCCCGCCCATCAATATCACATGTATGCATATACACATAGGTCCCACCTGCAGCAACACCTCCAACTCAGGGTCCATCCAAGCGTGCGCCAAGCTGTAAAACATAAAAAGTGAGAAGGTGTTATTTCAGACCCAAAGCATTTTCTTTAACTAAAAAGGCTAGGAAGAAATAACCTTTTTTTCCAGCAATGATTTTAAGATAATTAACTTGAGGGGAATTGTGCAAAAACGCTTCAGCAAAGATGTAAACATTCCTCAGATGGACTTAGAATTAGTTTGTCTTGCTGTAGCCAAATAATTCCGATATAATTTCCTCTCACGCCAGAAAGGCAGTTTGGAAGAGCAACCCTGTAACTGTTTGTGCTTCTAGGCTGTATAAATACATCTAATATCAGCTCTAATATTATAACATTGGGGTAGGTCTCAAATGCATGTATTTATATTAATGTGCCATTGCAATTGTGTCACACACAGAAAACCTACAAGTTTATACTGCAAGAATTTCTGTTTTTAGTGTTTTTGCATTTCACAATCGGTTTCTCAGTGCACACTTTTTGACCTTGGCACAAAGCTGTGCTACAAAGTCTGCAGTCCTCCAATCAACTGACGTAACTGACCAGATCAGACATGAAATCACAGTATACATTATTAGTGGATTTAATATATTTTTTAAAGCAGTCTGCACCATGTGAAGAGATGTCAGTCAGTCATCTTCTATACCGCTTCATCCTGTTAAGGGTCGCAGGAGCCCATCCCAGGACACACAGGGCGCAGGGCAGGGGACACCCAGGGCGGGACGCCAACCCACCGCAATGTGACAAGTGTCTTTGGTAATTTTGAACATTACGAATAGAAGCCAAGACAGAAATTACAAGATCCATATTGTGGCAAAAGAGAAGTGCATTAATGACAGGCAAGTCTTTTGCTGCCTTTTACAGCACCTGTGGTCAGTTGCCGTAGTGACCAAACAGAAGGCTGAACTGACATGTGATTGCTTACTGTCTGGGAATCCAGCATGTCCACTGTTAGAGACAGGCAACACACAAGACTGTTGGTCTTTCATGTCAATTGAAGCACATCTTTGGTTTCAAAAAAAGAACAGTGGGAAGTCTAATAGAAGTTTTGTTTTAAAAGATAACAGCATTGTTTTGTTTTTTAAATTACAAGGGTTGTCCATTTTGGGTTTATGTTTTATTTAGTGGAAAATGTATTGGTATGTCCAAGACTACTAACTAGATTTATGATCTTAGCAAGTTTTAAAATGGTTGATCATGTCTGATTGTCATGTCTGGGTAATGGAGTTATTTAAAAAATTACTGGCTCTCTTTGTCTTTTTTACTATGTTTCCACATTCTGTTAACAACATATTTATGGATAAGTGTATCTTTAATCAAAGTGACAGTTACAGTGTTTGTAGTCTGTGCCTTTCTGCAGAATGACACAACGCCTCCAGCTTGTTTTCTCGTTGTTATGACTGAGTCTCAATGTTATCTACCAGGGAGCTCGTTATGTTCTCTGAAGAGTCCATCTAGGTTACCTGCCATTCTCAATTTTATTAACCACACTTCAAAGCATTTTGAAATGAAAGCTTTTGCATTCTGAGCCAAAGTTCCTTTTTAACGCATACGGTGATATGAATAAGATGTGCAGAATTTTAAATAAAAGTGTCTGGCATCACACATTTTAAGTATTTCTCATAGTTGTTTCATGAGCCTAATGTACTTCAGTATGTATGTACCATTATTCCAGCTTTTTCTTTTTGCCAAGATAAACTCTTTGCCACCCGACATGCTCCAGCACACTCTTCAGATGCCCAGCAAACTACGAGTTTCTGATAAGCCTATGAAAGGCAATGTCATCATGGTCTAGATCTTTGATAACTATAATTCACGTTCACTATTTTTTAAGGACAAGCTTAAATAACCACAGTAAATTGCTTAAACCCCAAGCAAATTATAGTTCTTTACAGAGAGCCCCAGGGACGTCCAGCTGTCTGCTGTTTCTACAACTGAGTCTGTCAGATATGAATGACTTACGCCTGATTACTTCACTCGTAAATAACAACAGCTCGCGCTAAGATTTAAATTACTCTGAGTTATGTCGTTACACATTTGTTATATAAATATCTGTCTGTAAATAAAACCAGCTGGTGGTTATATAAAGTCATTAAACGTTCTGGGTATTTTCATTAATCTTAGTAATCATAGCATTGTTCTCCTGGCAATATTTGTCTAAAATTAAAAGAAAACAGTAAGGATTAATGAGATGCATTGTAAAAAAATAAAATCTATGAGTGTGATCAATGTTTCCTCAGAAAAGGACACGTTTATTATTTCTGTCCATTCGGATGCCTACTCTTTACAACCTGGACTCTGCGGCTGGATGGAGCTCCTCATTGGAAGACTTGCTGAAGAGCTCAGACACACACAGGAAATATGAGATAAGCCAACAGGCCTAAATCCTTTGACTGTATTAAATATGGTCACCTTCTTTAACAGCCTCCTTGCCTCCAAACAAAGTACGGGCAGTGACTCTGCTCCCATGATGACTGGGACAGAGTCAGCACTTGTCACTGAGGTCAGAAGAGAGTGTAAATAAACACGTTACCACAGAGACACAGGTCACGCCATGCCTGAGAGTTGTAATTCTCAGTTGAAAGAGCTTTTCTTAATGTTTATAATGCACACCTAGGGTGTCTTAGATGTCAAATTGTTTCGCTTTAACATTCTGTTAAGATTGTTAAGGAATACCTATGCCTCTTCAACAGGTAAGGACAGAAAATTAAACTTTCCTGTAACAATTTTACATGTATTCATGGTAATGTTATTTTTGTTGTCATTCTTTCATATGTGAAGTCATGTAAGAAGAATGAAGGATGAAATTCCTGCCAATTGCTTCCATGACCAGATGATCGACCTGGCAGAGTAATATGGAGGACATGAAATCTCCATGATGGTTAACCTCTAATCTTCTGTTGATTCAGACAAGACAGGAAGAAAACCTCAGCGAGATTTAAGAGCAGTTTGTCCCTGGGGAGTAGCAGAACCGAAGTCACGGCAGTCATCCAAAGGCCACCTCCACCCCACCCCCCTGCCCTGTTACTGACCCCAGTTCATGTAAGGTGTAAGGAGCCCAGAACATGGCTGAACCAAATCACTGAGGGGCATTTTAAAGCTCCTTAATATCTCATAATCGAACAAAGATAATGCCTGTGTGTGTCTTGGATCAGAACACGTATTTTTACACGTTTACTCTAGCTGTGCTGTGAGCTGAAACAAGCCTCTGTTTAGGGCCCGTCAAAACATTAGTAACCTCCATCCTACTGTGGGGGTCTCAGGGGTTGAAACAGAAAGTCATTGGCACAGAGGCCTTCATGAGATCTTCGCAAAGAAGGTTCTGGACTCCCTACATAAGGACAAGAGAACCTTACATATACAGAAGATCCTATGGCCTCATCTCTGTGACTTCAGCCATGGAGAGATCTGGGCAGTGACTGGCTTTGCCTTTGTCCCAATGTAAAACACACCCAGTGCTTTGAAACATCACACTCAAGGTGCTGTTTACTTTGACCCTGGGCCAGGGTGCAGCCTTTGGGAATGAATGTCAGGTGCTGGTTTCTCAGGTTGGTCAGATGTTTCACCTCTGTTGGAGATGACCACTTGGGTGTTTTCTGCAGCTGCCTGTGAGCAACTAGTGCAGAGCACGCGCCCCTTTTTGCACCGACTCGGAAATTCTCATAAACCAAAAAAATTAGCACGATGAACAGAATCCCCCACCGTCCTAACGTCCGGGACAAAGTACTTTCATTCAAACACCACTTAATGTTGTTCAGATTTTAGATGAATGTGTCCCGTGCAAGCTGCAGGAGGCACATGGCCGACACAGTGCCCATGCGGAGCAGGGCCCAGATATGACACCTACAGCAGAGGTGTACAGTAATGTCTGCCCCAGTACTGCGCACAGAGCGTTTCTGAGAGCTGTGTGGTGAGTCCTCCTGCTGGCTTCAGGATATATGGCTCTTTAAATTCACTTTCTCAATTTTGAATTGTAAGGGGCTCTCACACCTGTGCAGGCTGACAGTTCTGACGTCTCCCAGGCCGTGGGGAGACACCACGAAGGACCGCAGTCATGAACACGCACTTCATCTCAGCCCGTGAGCTGTACGGCCTGTTTGCGCGTACACCCGCAGCACAGGAAGGCCTGTGAAATTCCTGCACGAGTCTGTCACCGTCCCGCTGGGAAACACGGCCCTGTCAGGTGCCCTTGGCACAAGTTTAAAACCCACGTTTTTGCTTCAGACCTGAGTCTGTGTTTAAAACCCCCTGCTTTCTACTGGCAATAAAAACAAGCCAAAATTCATGGAAAAAACTGTAATTACCTCATCTGACTTCTTTAGTTTCCTTTTACTTAAACAGATAAGCCCTCCTAGAATCCTTGCAGACGTCTGGCAGTCAGTACCATTCCTCTTGGATCAGGAGGTGGGTAGGGGGTGGGGGGGGTTCTCTCTCTCTCTCTCTCCCTCTTTCTTTCCTTCTCCCTTGCTCCCTCTCTTTCTCTGGCAACATACACTGCTCTGTTGGCAGGAGTGTCCAGAATAAAAACAGCAACAGCAGACATAGTTCAGAAAAAAAGCAAAATGATCCATTGAACTAAGAGTGTTCGCCCTCTTAATTACGTAGTCCAGCATATATTCTTTTTTTTTCTTTCCCCGAAGTTTTTGGGTAAGTGGTAATTAGCTTGTGGAGGATAAAACCGGTCGATTGAGAGAGGACTGGTGCATTTTGGAGCAGGATGGCAAGGGGGAAGGTTGTATCACTCCTTCATGGGATCCTCTTCTTTTCTCTGTACCAAACCTCACTCCAAGGAGGTAGGTGAAGCCGTGTGTGTGTGTGGCCGTTTTCAGACTCTCAGCTGTTGCTCAGTCTCCTAGCTAGCGGAGCATCCAGAGAGGAGAGTGTGAACCTTCGTGGTGTGCCTGTGCTTTTCAGCTGGTCTTCCTCCTTACACAGAGCACAACTCCGGGTCTGTAGGGGAACTTTAACTGGAGATGGGTCTGCAGCAGACCTTCAATCAGGTTTCAGTTGTTCAAGTTATGTCCTATTCTGTTGTTACACTTCAGTCTGAGCTGCGAGCATGAACCTCCAGTCTGCTTCAGGACACATTTTCTGTCAAATACACCCTTTCCTGCATTACACATGCCGATGTACCTGCTGTTACACTTGCTGTTTCTAAAACGTCTTGCTATTGTGCAACCTCAGGGTAAATCTTAGTCTTTGTGCCTATTGCACAGATTTAATGTACAAATGCCTTGTTTTATTTATTATTATTTATTAGAAAAATTGGTTAATTGCATTTTATAGATATTTGAAATGACAGTATGAGGAATGCATGTTTGCAGAATTTGCACAATATGTATATTTTTTGCTTCTAATTCTTCACTTATGTCAGTATTGTGGGTTTTTATTTTTGTTTTAAAACTCCATACTGAGCAGAGCTTTTCATGGTTCCACAAATGACTGAAAGCAATCATTAATTGAAAACACAGATGCTGTTTTTTTTTCTTGGCATTACACAGGTATCCATTAATTAAAATAATGTGATAGCTGGTGTGTGTCAGTTCATGAACCTGGGACAGTGACAGAGCTGTGAGTCTGGTCCCAGTGCAGTGTGTGGAGTGCTGTGATGATGTGAGCCACACACTGGTGTGCCCCAGCTTTCTGAGCGCTCATTCTGGTGCACCGCATAACGATGGCCAGGTTTGCCTCCCTTACCGGAACCCACACTGTGTGCAGGGCTGAGGGTTGGGGTTCTCAGCACACACCGCAGCTAGCTGCATTGAGCCTCTGTGTCAGTCACTTTAGTGTCCTCTGGGATGCAGAGCAAGAGCATCTGCATGTTGCATAGCATTTAAAAAATGTGTCTGAACATTGCAGTAAGTCTAAGTGAAGTAGCTCTACTCAACATGCCATACAGCCTACATGTTTTATATAGTTCCTTTTATTTAAATTTACTTCTTGGTGTGTTTATTGCTGAAGCCAAATTGTGCTTACAGTTCAACTAAAATTAGCCAATTATCGCACTGTACTGGGTGTGCATAAATGCATACTTTGAGCATCACCACATGTTTACGACGGCTAATTACTACGGTTCTCTTACTTTCACAGAACCAAAGGGGTTTCCTTTAAATGCGTGATGGGGCAGCTAAGATGGTTCAGCTGCTGTTGCAGCAGATGTAAACAGTACACTCATTCCCTGGGAAAGTCCCGTAGTGTGAAAAACAGGCAAATGCCCGTGTCAAAAGCTCAGTGTCGCGGCGGCCGTTTGCACGCGCAGAGCTGCACGGCCGCAGTGCCTGCGGTTCTGCTGGCGCAGGGCAGGGCCACAGCTGCACACGCTTTGCGCGCCTGACTCTTCCTCCTGATGCTCCGAGTACACTGTGTGCCTCTTCCTCGGGCGAGCAGGCGTTCTGAGTGAAAGTGAGGCTTCGTGTTGTCGGGTCCCTGCTGCTCTCACCTCCCTCTCCAAACCCTCCCCCCTTCTTCCAGCCCCAGCAATATGTTCTTTGGACGTGAGTCTGAAACGTTGTTTGGACCCAACTGGAAAGCGTGTACTGTACGGGTTTGGCCCTGGCTCTCCAGGCAGGCCAGGATTTTTATCCTGATTTATTTATTTGCTCAGATGATTTCTTTTGAAAGTCCGCCGTCCTTATTGTGTCTGCTTTCCAGCTGTCTGTGTCCCTGCATTCCTTCTAATTGTGCCGTGCTGATTTATGGCAGGAACGGAGCGGCCACGGTGTCCACAGTCGTGTGGCTGTGTGATGCTTTCCCATACTCAGCGGGCTCCAAACTCAATTTCCAGAACTTGTTCTTTCAGTTCACTGTGCACAGACAAACAGATCTCTGAACTAAGCTCTCTTCTCCAGAAATATTTTTGCTATGAGCGTTTATTCTTCCTGCCTGGTAAAGTTTGCTTTACCTGTTTCACTTACCTATGAAACACCTGTGATAGGCAAATATAGTGTCTTCAGTACTCACTGATGCTATGAAGCCAGTGTGAAGATACTATGTTTAATACTCATCAGTACTTCCTGTAAGGTCAGTCAGTCAGTCATCTTCTATACCGCTTAATCCTGTTAAGGGTCGCAAGGAAGCATGGAGCCCATCCCAGAACACATAGGGCGCAAGGCAGGGAACACCCAGGGTGGAGCGCCAACCCACCGAAGGCCATTCCTGTAAGGTGATATATTAAATTACTGTGTATGTTACTCATCAGTACTTCTTGTAAGCTGAGATATAAAGATACTGCATATGATACTCATCAGTACTTCCTATGTGGCAAGCTGTGAAGATACTATGTATGGTACTCATCAGTACTTACTTTGCTCTTGTGGTATTCTAGCTGCCCAGCCAGTCCAGTACTCATTCACCAAACCATTGCCTTCTTCCCCCGTACCCTTCTGTCCTTCTCAAGGTACTTACGTCAGGCGCTGCGCCTTTAGAGTGTCCCACTTTCCCATGCTTTGACATATATCGTTCACCGTTCACATCTGTGAGAGACAACCCAGCTCACCACAGGTTCCTGAACTAACCGACTATATGTTACTGAATTGACTTCAACTGCGGCTGTTGTGAGATTGAAAGGTCTTTAACCTGACCAGTGATAAAAGTCTCACCCCTGAAAGACTCTGTATGTATTTATGGTCATACATCACACACGTATTTAAGGGGGGATACGGTATATCAGTCCTTTATGCTCAACTACACACTTACAATATTGTTCAGTATTGTCTAATATTGATTTTTATTGTTATTCTCATGTTTAATGGAAAATTTTTAACAAACGCGTATGGCTGGAACATCATTAATGGTTAAGGTTCGACTGTAGTTGTGCTGCTCGGATCTGAACATTAAGTTTTTACGGGACAGATTCTTTAACCGGTGCAGTAACAACCCAGTCTACAGTTCGTGGGTAACTTTTATGTATTTAAAAACAGCTGGTGGCTCAATGGGTAGAACATCAGGCTGGGATGTGGAAGTCTCCCTGTTTGAAACCCAGCCCAGCCACCAGGTGTGTCCTTGAGCAAGATACTCAAACGCTAGCTCCCCGGGCACCACATGTGGCTGCCCACTGCTCCCTCCAAGGGGAGGGGTTAAATGCAGAGAACCAATACTGCTCTAAGGTGTG
The DNA here is from genome assembly GCA_025773905.1 of Chitala chitala. Classification (NCBI taxonomy): domain Eukaryota; kingdom Metazoa; phylum Chordata; class Actinopteri; order Osteoglossiformes; family Notopteridae; genus Chitala; species Chitala chitala. Next base: position 12,347 of record JABJVR010047846.1, read on the forward strand.
TATCACATGCTGTAAGTAACTTTGGGTAAAAGCAAGTCCTAAATGTAAACTATATCTACACTTTGCATTTTAAATGTTCTTTCAAACTCCTATAGTTGGAGTGCAGTCAGTTCAAAATTGGGACACATTAGCCCTTTGTTTTGCGGCAAAACACGTAAGATTCTCAGCATGTGAAATTGGAACAAGGCAGGGGCATTAATGGTGGGAGCTCACACTTCAAAGCCACACCTTATGAAGACAACCAGCAAACGTTAGACTAAGTAAAAGCTGACTGAGATTAACGTCTTGGCGAAGTGTACGCTGGTCTCAGTAAGCAGTGAGAAGTGAGCAGACCCACAGGAATCGGACTGCCTTTGAACAGCACCGTCTGGCCAGAAGAATTACGCTCCGTACTTCTGAGGAATCTAATCCATTAATTCTCCTCGTCATTGACACCCGCCTGGCTGGAGTTGAAGGCGGATGAAGTCACCGGGGGTCACGTGGCACACCTTCACTGTCAAGCAGGATTATGATGAATAGCCCTCTCGGCCCCCGCTGGGATGTAAGTCTGATTATCGGTCTCTGTGAGCCTGGCACTCTCGGCTGGCATCCTGCCATTTGCACCTTGTCCACCTTTAAGTTTTGGCTTGGCATCACTTGGCAGAGCTATCCAAAAATGCTGCCGCTTGGCGTAAAGTCCACATGTGGCCTAGGCTTAGAGAAGGCCAGCCTTTGTTGCATGTGTGCGTGGCAGGGTCATGTGGGGGTTGGACTCTGTACTCCTTTGAGGACCAGCCCTCACCTCCCAGGTCCTCAAACCAAACAGAAGCCCACGCAGCACACAATGGCCCATTGCATCAGCACACTTGTAAATTGAGAAGATTTAGCACCTGTTTCCAGGGCAGTAGAATGGTCTGTCTCCCTTAAGGGTGTTCAAAAATTTGGGGAAGCAAAGGCCCACACTGTGCTCCTGTCTACAGCAGTCAGGTGAAATGTGTCCTGTACAATACCTTTGGCCACAGCAGTGAGATGAGATGTTTCCCATACTATGCTCCTGGCCACACTACTGAGGTCAGACGTGTCCCATATCAAACCCTCAACCCGCACCTTCCATGATTTTGTCATCTCTTGGCTGAGGCTCCTTGTGTTGGGGCCCCCTCTTTCTCTGTCCCAGTGCACAAGGGACAGGGCAGGGAGGCTGGCAGGTTCTTCACTTTCTCGGGTAACACAGAAGCAGGAACTGTGTAACGTAGTCAGACACTAAATTCTGGAGTGGTCCAGCGTCCCACAGAAAGCATGTAACCAACATATCTGTACTTTTGAAAGCCGACCATTAGAAAAACGGGATAGATTAAACATGCATATGAAAATATCACATATAAGTTAATTAACTGTTCCATGTAACTAAATGCTTTATTCAGGTATTACTTGACAAAATTGCGAAGGTTTTATCCTTTGTGAAAACGAGCTTGGGGACTTGATAAAGGATTAGTCATGGTGCAGTGGTGTAATAGTCACTGCGTGTGTTTTGGCACCACATGGAAGGTGGGTAAATGTCAGACCTGAGGCTTTTACACATGCCTTTAGCAAAATATCAAGCTCTGGAAGAGCGTTCCAGATCTCAAGCTGAGTGGAACATTTAAAGCAGACGGCCTGTCCGGGACCAGCCAGGCTATGAGCATTAGCATTTTCCACTCTTCAAATAGAGAGTCCATCCCTGAGAACGGGTGAGAACTTAACAGCCTGCTGAGAACCTTTTCAGGTTAGGTTAGAATGTTCTGGAACCGGCATGACGTCAGTGCATTGCTAAGGTACAGCAAAGCTCTGCTAATGCACTGAAGGCAAGCTGACACTAAGAACAGTAGCCACTTTTGTAACGTGTCACTGAAAGCTGTTAGTGCACGTGCATTTCCACAATTTATATTCGACTTTGCTACCATCATTAACTGCACAATTTTTCAGCCATGGGAAGTCAGGAAGGTCCGGAACTTCCAGTAACATCAGACCTTCTGCTACTCTGACACCCAGTGCAAAGCTTAGTGCTTGTATGGAAATGCAGTCATCATTTTATAGAAAATAAAATTGTCATTTTATATAAATACATTCAGTCCTGTGGCATACATTTCACATTTTGCAGCCCTGCAGTTGTAAATCTATTAAGGTAGCTACAGTGCAGAGACCAGTTTAAGAAAATGCCCATGTTCTATGTTAAAATTTAGTGACTACAAGGAGATGCCAGGTAATGTTAGTACTCCCTCACGCTCGCTCATAAACCAAAATAAAACATTTTCCCATACAAGGGTGGTACATAATTGCAGTTCATGTCACAGCCGTGCACAGGGCTGTTATGAAACGTTATGGCTATGGTTATAGCTTTGCCCTTATGACCTCATTATGTAGCCACGCGTCTTTGTGATCCTGGTGTTATGTTCAGGGGTGGCTCTGAGTCATAACTCGCAGGCTTATATGGGAGACCCCCCTCTCCAGGCCCTGAAATATAACTGATATACTCATTTCTCAGTGTGGAGGAGGAATACAAGTGGAGGCTGTGTTTAAATCCCAGAGTGACGAAAATTATTGTTATCGTGTTTCACGGCCCCCTGCGAGTGCCTGTCTGAGGTGGCCCAAGGCTTGTGTTTTATCACTGTACTTGTGTTTGTCTGCGCTGCTTACTTCTCATTAAAGTAAAACTCACTGCCCTGTCAATCACTGTGCACTGACAAAGAAGGTGACCACCTTAACAAAATGGGACAGTGAGCACACACAGGTTTCCTCTGTTGGTTGACTAAGGATAACAGTTTGATCTACTTTAAGATAAAGATCACAACATTCTGGAAGTTTTCCACCCTTTCCTATTTGCTTCAACAATGGCGACTCATAAATATTACACTTCCCCCAAGTATTGATTTACCTCCTCCAAGAGCCAGCGGCTTCTGCGTCTCCTCGGACATGTCAGTGTGGCTGCTGTGGTATTCCTGTTCTTAAGAAACATGTCTTTAGGGTCAGCTGATCATGTCTTTGCAGTTAGACGTTAGCCAGAAGGAAAACCTAAACTAGACTCATTGGTCAAAGATACAGCATTACTACTGATCCACCCAACTTTCAGGCCCCTATAGGCAAATTAATTATGTTGTAATGTATTCTGAGTAAAAACCACAGCATACAATTTTATATATATATATGCGTCTACAAAATGAATAAGCAAACGTTTTGGTTTTGTTGATAATAGGTTGCTGTTTGTGTCTGTGGTGTTTTAATTATTAAAAGTGTAGACTAAACATGGCACGCAACGGTGATGAAGAATATCTTAAAGCATCGTTTTAATTCTTGCCAGCCCAATTCTGTACCTGGAGAGCATGTGGTCCTCCGGCGCTCGGCTGCCTTTTTATCTCTAACATCTCTCCGTTTTTAAACTCGAGTGCCGACTTCAAGGCTGCGAGCCTGTTTGGCTTTGCCAGAACCCCGCTTTCCCAAAAGCCGACATGACAAGGACAGGACCGAACCCCTTTCTTTAAACGGCGCGGCCCGAGCCTGTTTATTTGACTTAGACGTCTGAGTTCTGGGCTGCACAGCTGTGACGGGCCCCCTGTCGTGTGTCCAGCTTGGCGCCGCGTCGTTCCCAGGCCTTATTCATTGTTTAACGTTCATTTTTTCTTTTCTTTTTCTTTTTCCTTTTCCATCCCTTGGTTCTGTGTACTTGACATTGAATGCGAACATGAAAACCAGCACATTTGCGCCAGATATCCGTGTTTTCACCCGCACAGCCCTTGGGCCACACGTCACCATCGTTGTATGGATGGATGTGATTTTCTAGCAGCAGTAAAAGTGTTAAATGTGCAAAATTGGGTTTTCAGCAAGAAAAATGTGACACTGTCACCATTTAGTCAGCAGCTGGGCGACGTTCCCTGCCTTAAACGCAGCTTTGGGCGAAAAGTCGAGTGCGGGACAACAAGGGAGTCATCGCCCCAGGGTTTATACAGAGTCATGCAAAGACCTCATGGCTGGAGACGTCTCCACCTCTCTTAGAAGTCAATTAAATCCACCTACTGCGCTATTATCAGTACAATGGAGAGTTATACCCAACTAACAAAAGGTACCCAAACAGGGTTTATACTTTTTGACTAATTAACAAGTCCAGGTTATGCATGGCTTCTGGTGCACTGAGTACGAAGGGGATGGAGTTAGACAAGTGCCCAGTTCTAAGTAATTTCAAGTCATCCTCCCTTTGATTCCTAGCAGAAACGAGTTCAACGACAAGGGAGTATAAACCCTCCTCCACACACACACACACACACACACACACACACACACACACACATGCACACACACACACACGCACCCATCCTAGTCACTGGCATCTACTTTGGAAGCCTGCTGAACTGACCGGGGTGAGGGGAGGGGGGCGTGGTGAGGGGGGGTTGAGAGGGTGAGGCTGGGGGCTCTTCACAAAAGGGTTTATTTTCTGGTGGACACTCAGGAATTTTGTGTTCGAGGGGGCCGGAAGACTAGACAACGGGTTCTTTGGGCCTGGTGGCTTTCCTTGGGAACTGTAATTCAGTTTACCACAACAGGGCAGCGGCAGCAGCACGAAACCGCATGTTTTGCTGTAACGGCTTTTTTAGTTGGAAACGTTTTTACTGTGCGGCCACGTTAATTCAGAATTTAAAATACCACAAGAAATCTGTTTAGGCAAAACTGTGTGCACAAAAGAACAGTTTTTTAATGTTACAATGGAGTAAATCAAAAACCAAACAACTACAATTATTTATAATAACTTTTATATTTATTTTAATAGTACAGTTATATAAACAAAGGTTGTGCAGAAGTATATTAAATACAGACAAAATTCTTGTTATCATTTTGTTTGTAAAGGTAAAAAGGCTCTAAACAAGGAAAACAGAGCAAGACCTCAATTCTATTCTATTCCTATTCCAGCAAGTAACAGAAGATCCTCGTGTAAGAGTTTAATGCTGAGGTCATTAGACCCCCAGAGGCCGTGTTCAGGACTATTGCAAATTGTTTCTGTCCAAAGGTTTCGAATTTCCAAATGAGTCTGTAGTGAAAAACACTTCATACAACCCCAAAGTCATCTGAAGAATGTCGTTTTATTGAGCAGATTTATAAACCGGGACAGGCAAGGATGTACGTTTTAAAACAGATTAGCTGTAAAGTGAAAACATAATCAGTCCCAGGAAAAATAGACTAAATATTTTCCCATTTTTTTATGAGATCTGTGTTTCCTTCATGCAGTCCTTTTACACGTGCACTTCCATTTGATTTCTTGTTATCTCTTGTCTGAAGTGACAGCGCCCCCTCTCAGACAGGCTTGCAGATCGTGTGTGTTGGACCTGGGTTTGAGCCGAGGGCGTGCGCAAGCTCACGAGTGATCGATGTGCTCACCTCATCCTTGTCATCCAAACCTCTCCTGAATTCTCCTAGCCAGCTGTAACATGAGAAGTTATGTGCGCCTGTGATCCAGGGAATTAATATTTCATTTTAATATCTTATTTAATAAATAACAAGGACTGGACATGTCTTTAGCCTTCGTACTAGAGTACAACCAGCCCCCGTGAGCAAAAGTTACCCAAGTCCCCATTTGCATCCCTCCTGTACACACCTGCTGTAACCCTGAGAGGGCCCAAAGCCCAGGTGAGGCACAACAGCGGCAGTGGCAGCTATTTGAAATGGGGTGGAGGAGGACAGTAAAAACCAGAATCTGGGGGAGGTGGGGGTGCAATGGAGTGAGTCCATGTCAACCAGGGGTGGATGCATCAAAATTATTTGGGGGCAGTTGCCCCTCCCAACCACCCCACTGTGAAGCATTGTGCCACTCCGCTTTCCTGCAATGCAGAGGTAAAGGCCCTTGGGTCCCCGGGACTGTTTGCCCACAGCATGATGATGTTCTTTGGAAGGGGGTGGCAGTGGGACGCATTAAAGCATGCTGGAGCTTAAAAGCACACGTGTGCGACCTGCATGGTGCCTTCAGTCCGCCCTGCCCTCAGAGCCCATAGTGCCCCCAGTAACTATACATTCTTCACATAACGTTTCTCTCGCTCATAAACATGTGCAAGCCTTTGACATGTGGCTTAAATTAATTGCACTCCACGCACATGTAAAACCTATTAAATATAATCTCCATCATCATAAGGGTCCGTTCTGGGCTGTTCCCCTCTTTGGGTGATGTAAACCAGGTTTTCCCACTCAATATTATTGTGTAATTGATGCCTTAACTCTGGACCCTCAAAGGGAGTAGTTAGTAGTCTCGGAACAACAAAAGCAGTTTCTCTTCCTCTTCCCGTGGCCGTTGTTACCCATGACGCGGCCTTGTCCGTTGTCCAGAATGACCATCTTAGGGCCGCCTTGGGCCACAGCCAAAAACCCTTACAAGGAGAAACACTATTTTGGGGATCAGTAAAGTACATTTCCAGTTGCGTAATTTGTCTGAGAAATGGGTTGTTATTTAATCACAATCTTCCATGTGAGAAGACAAGGCCTTGTGATTCAGTTACTCTACTGTGGAGCTTGAATTAGGCTGCACAGTGAGCTAATTGAGTTGTTTTTAGAACTGATTACATTTCACATTTATTTTAGAGGTGTATTTCAAGCTCCGCCTACTTTAAATCTGTGGTATTTACTAAAGCAAGCGTGTGTCACTGAAGGGTCCCTTGGTTCTTCATCCAGACCTTCAACTTTCAACAGTGTAGGAGTGGGTTCTGTTTTGTAACCACAATGCCATCTGTTTCAGGAGTGTACATCCCAGCTGGAACCGGAGTGGGGCCCGGTGGCGTCGCTGGCGGTGGAGCAGGTGTTGTTCCAGGTGTTGGTCTGTATCCTGGTAAACGTCCCCCGTTACCAATGCTCCGGTATTTTGTGTCTGGCCCAGTCCTCTCTTATTATCCCCAACCCAAACTGACTCCCTTTAGATTTTGGTGTTCATTATCATTGTTCATGTCAGATCTGGTAGATCTTAGTGGATGAAGAGATGTACCAGGTGTCCAAAGAGAAGGAACCCATCAAAACAAACAGGAAGCTCACTTTGCTTCACAGAGCCATTGCTGTCTGGCTGTAGCTATTCTATATCTTGACAGGCTCTGTTGCCAACTTTAACTGCACTGTAATTCCTCTGTGAAACGCAACTGAGATGAAGAATGAAGGTGTGGCAGTCTCCCCACCCCTCTGTAGAGCTGCACACAAACCAGGATTTTGAAGCAGTGTTTTCTCAGTGTGTAAAGGCTGCCTCCTCTGGTGTGGGTCCTGCTCAGTGATTAGCCCTGTGTGACCTCAGTAAGAAGATGCTCACTGGGTACCGTAGGTCCAAAAAGACCCAGAATGTTGTGTTAAAAGTATATAGGTTCTGGATACCAAGGTTGCTTCTGCTCTTTTCCTTTTTTTTTTACCAGGTACTGGGGTGATTCCAGGATACAAACAGGCCAAGGCTGGGGGTGAGTTTAATGTCTATTGTAACTAAAACTATAGCAGTGAAGCAGACGTAGTGTTCTGCATGTTCCAGCTCACCCCAGAGTGATCCTGAGTTATACCAGGCCCGCCAAGCCAGAGGTCACCACTGACAGGTTCCTGACAGATTTGTGACCTTATCCTAGGAAATACTTTAATCCAAAGCAACTGCGGACGTTAACATGTCTGGAAATTTTACTGAAGCCGGTTTTACTGAAGCAATAAAGGAAGCAACATTCTCAAATGTGCAACAGCTGGAACGTTTTAGGGATCGTGGGCTCTCATTGGTTATAGAAACGATGTCATCTGCACAGTAGACCAAGGACCTCCATTTCCTGCTCATGCTAAATGCTGAGATCATGTGCACCTGGGTGCAAATACACATCTTGTGGCCTGATTACCGTACTCATAGACCCATCAGAAAACGCCCAACAAAAATAGATGGATAACATTTAAATAACATTAACATAACATTGAATGACTATCTAACAGTGCTCTTTAGCACACTATAGTTTGTTGATAAAAGCAAGGTGTTTAAGGAGATGCCTTCAGGATACCCTGTCATCAGAATCCCTCAAAGGATGAGCAGTGGAATCGCGGACCCCTAAAATCAAGTTAGCACCAGGAACAACACAAAAAGGATGACCTCAACTAATCTCTTTTTGTGCAGGTGCTTTTGGCGGCCGGGGTGTTGGTGGCCTAGGAGCTGGTGGCCTAGGAGTCGGAGGTTTAGGAGCCGGAGGCTTAGGAGCCGGAGGTTTAGGAGTTGGAGGACTCGGAGTTGGAGGACTCGGGGCAGGTATAAAACCAATTACTGATTTCTTAGCTGGAAACATTTGACCTCCATTTCTGTACAGTTAATGTTTGACCAATTAAATATGACATTACAACCTCTTTAGCAGGTCTAATGTTTGGCCTAAATTGTTAAACAGACACTTGTTTGCTTAATAATAACATTCATGTTAATTTGCGCATGTAACAAAATTTTCCGGCATTGTTTCCTTCCACCAGGTGCGGGTGCAAAAGCTCCAAAGCCAGGTAAGTAGGTCCATGGAAATCCTATGTGAATCAGTCGTGACAGAGCTCAGTGGGTACGCATTGCTGTCCCAGGAGCTCCCTATCTGCTCCCAGCTTCCACGTAATGTGCTGTGTCTGTACAGTACATTTATAAGACAGAGCAGCAACACGGGTCATGTACTCTTAATAGACCACATGCACGAGAACAAGAGACCAGAGTAAAGAACAAGACAACCTCTGTCGGTTACCCTGACAACCAATAATACAGCAGGTCCTTCTATAGGACTGCTTGTTTTCATAACTGGCAGGGTTTCCACAGCCTGATTGGCATAGAGGACTTCCTGTGTGGGCGTGAGCCTGGTCTCTCCGCGGTCGTTTCGGTGACCTTATCTAGCCGACAGTAACGGCACCTTAGTGGCAGCGAAACAATGGTGCTGCTGTGTTGATTAATGTTGTTGTAAGATCAGGGACACAATAAGTGGAAACCTCCATGCTGAAGTGTGCCACAGGCCCACTGATCACACTCGCACTGTAAATATTGTGTTTCCACTATGCAGTGTTCACAGTATCAAGGTTCTAGGGCCATTTGGAGATTATTAAACTTCCTAGATTAGATTTCATCAGGGCTACCATTGTGTTTTTGGAGAGATTAGGAATGAGGTAAAAGCAGCTACGCTAGATAAGATTTGAAATAGTTTATGTTAAGCTGCTGTAATAACGTTTTTGAATCAGTCCTGTGCTCCAGAAACCCTGTTTGACATAGTCAGGGTCTCCCGAGTCACGTCGAACATTTAGGGGGAGTCTAACCGGACCGAGTGTGGCAGAGCATTTCTGCTCTGAGATGCTCACAGTGTATGTAAACCTCAGGTTTTCCCATCTTCCTTCTTGGGAAGACTCGGATTACTTGTAAGACAGGAAGCAGCCAGGAACCGCAGACGTTTCCCGCCCTTCAAAGGCATCTTGGTTCCCACACGCTGGTATTCTTTATGGTCTTCTGTAAAGATTCGTACCCCTTGACAAGTGGTGTGGTCTCACTGTGAGGTTGCATGAGGTCAAGTCCCTTTCTCTGAGGTATCTGCGAGGTCACATGAGGTGAAACTCCCTCACAGATTATCTTATTTTGCTGCTTAGCAGACAAGCATGCAGAGACACATGAATTATGCGTTTACTGATGACACTAACAATGGCAACCAGTTAAACAAATTAGGACACATGGGAAAATATTGTGGCATACTCTCAAACCCTACAGGAGGGACTGTGGATTCAGGAGAAGGAACTGTTAGATTTACCATTCGCAGAGCACCTTGACACTACTGTAACCAAACTGGTAACGGTGATACTGCTGTATGAGTAACGGTGATACTGCTGTATGAGTAACGGTGATACTGCTGTATGAGTAACGGTGTTTCTGCTGTATGAGTAACGGTGATACTGCTGTATGAGTAACAGTGGTACTGCGGCATGAGTAACGGTGTTTCTGTTGTATGAGTAATAGTGATACTGCTGTATGAGTAACGGTGATACTGCTGTATGAGTAACGGTGATACTGCTGTATGAGTAACAGTGGTACTGCGGCATGAGTAAAAGTGTTTCTGTTGTATGAGTAATAGTGATACTGCTGTATGAGTAATGGTGATACTGCTGTATGAGTAACGGTGATACTGCTGTATGAGTAACAACTTATACACATTACCATACACACAAACAAGGTCATGTTCCAGAGCTCCAAGAGCAGCATGCTGTGACATTGCAGCCGTGTGCCGCCCACAGCTCATGGTGTTCATGGCTCTGGGACCGGATGTTATTCCAGTTCTTTCTACCAGCTTGGTGTTTCAAATGGATAGAAGAGAGACAATCCAGTGCAGCTGGGACCTAGGGCTGTCTCTCAAAGACACACGGGGTTCAGTTTGTACCCTAACTCTGGTGTGCAGGGGGGGCAATCCTGAGAGATGCTTGAGCTGGGGTTTCGCAATGGGGTGAGGACGCCAGCCAGGGAGACAAGCCGGCGGTGGGGGGGGTTCATATGTTCCAGGAAACATGTGCTTCTTGTTAGCAGACACAGATCTGACTTTTTCAGCAGGGGGGCCACACAACCCTAGACAGCAACTCTGTAGGGATGTTTCTGGGGTTGGCTGCTCTGCTCTGACTAGCACTTTGGTTTGTCTTCCTCATATACAGATACGGTGGGGTCAAACTGTTCATCGTAAGCACATTCATAAATCCTCTGCCGATTGACTGACACTGTTTTCCTCGATCACTCTGATTCCATATCAATGCTTGCACAGTCATGTCCCCCCATACACACCCACCAATCAGGGAGCTCAGTGCTTAGACAACTGTGCAGAATATATGGTGTCCATATGGAACCTAATGCATGCAGGATGTCCTAACAGAGGATCTGCTACAATGTTACTATTCACGTGTGGCGAAAATGCATCTGTCTGGTGCATCTCAGAGTGCCGCATTCTAGCATGACCTCTGGAACCCTGCTGTACAGAAGCACTTCAAATGCAGGTGGAGATTAGGGTCCTGCTCACAGGTGTGTCAGCTGCAAATTCTCCATTGCGATATTATTCCCTCAGTCAGATGTGCAGCGTTCCCTTTGTTCCGTGTGTTTGGCTCGAGTTCTCTGTTTGGTCAGTGCTGTCACGCAGACACACGGCTGCAAGTTTTGTGTAAGTTTGTGCAAGTTTTTCTCAGAAAGTTTCTAGGTGCGAGCTCTGCAGGTAACTGTTCAGACACCTTTTCCCTGACACTGTTCACTACAGTTTAGCATCTTTCACTTTCATCTGCACCAGCAGGTTGTTCTGACAGGAGCTCATATCAGTTTAGTCAAACAAACCAGCCTCTGCTGCGGTTGCAGTCGCATTTCTTTATGCTTCAGGGATGTAACGGCTTTACGCAGAACCAGCGTGTTTTTTGTTCCCTGGAGCGAACGTGAAAAACCAGAAAACGAAGCAGATATGGTCGTATACTTTGAAAGAGAACAGAGGAGTGCTCAGGGGCAGATGGAGCCGTTTAATCGCTGCGTCGTTTCTCAGACGTGCCATGTCAGGAAAGTATTGCGCTTGCAGGAGCTTGGCACATGTGCTCACCACCTGGGCCGCGCTGCACATGTGCACCTCCCTCTCCCGCTGCTCCTGCTGACGTTCTCTCGCTGTTTGATTTGCACTGAGGTTTTGCTCGAGATGTAATAAATAACAGGGAAGGAGGATGCAGGTATTTGCGGCTTCTGTTTTAGCCAGAGTCAGGCAGGCTTGTGCAACTCGAACAGATTCCTGCTGCCGCAGGACAGCAGAAACAAAGGACAAGGGGCAGCGCTGTCCTTCAGAATGGAATGCAGAGTCACGGGGGTCAAAGGTCAGAGGGCATGCTGCTTCTGTGACTGAACTGAGTGACCACCTTCTTCTGTGCCCACATTGGCCCACCCTTTCCCTCCATAGCCAGAGGGTGGCAGGTGGAGGTACACCTTGTGGCCAGTGAAAGCAATGGCCCCATGATTTAGCTTATAGTGGCTTTACTGCAATCCACAGATAACATATAGTAGAGGTGCGAATAGGAGCCATTTGCAGAACAGCTCTGCCTCTCATGGTTCTTTATTACATCAAGGCCTACGCAAAGTGTCCATGAATGTGGGAAGTGAGAAGTAAACAGGACAGCCTCAAGAACAGACTTTTTGGTGTTGAAACGTTTTTCTTTCTCTGCGGTTAAAAAAGATTATCCAAGATGACAGTGGAAAAGGCCCGTATAGGTGAGCCAAAAAAACTCGGCAAATAAATTTAATAGTGACCGAAGTGCTGGCTTGGGGGGAGAGACGTAAACTTGGTGGGGGGAGCGAGGGTACAAGCTTGTAGGCCTTCAAAGCCGCGCTTGCTTGTGACATGTGCTCTTCCACATGCTAATGGGCAGGAACATCTTACCACAGCTGTCAGTGAGTCATTGTGGGGGGGGGGACGTGTAGCCAGGCCAGTCTCAGAGCCTGCCTCTGTGGTTATCACCAAGGTGGGGGGGGGTGGCAGCTGGGACTGCTTAATCGCTGCAGCATGCTCCTAAAGCATCACTGCCAGTTGGAGGAGATGCAACATGGGACTGAAGGCAAGTTGCCATCTTCAGTGTGTGTCCGACACATGATCTCAAGTGAGGCAGGGGGCCGGGGGGGCACGACAGGCAAAACGTCGGGGCTATAAGTATAGAACTGAGCTTCACGTCCCAGTCCTCCACTGCATTGTTAGTCTTGATGCTATGCCTCGTGCTTTTCTGTGCCTGCCGGAGGTCAGAGGCAAATGTCAGGGAGGCCTGGTGTCTCACCTGCTCCACCTGGTCTCCAGAACAGAGTGTAGTTGACCCACTGTCCCACCAACAGCCAGCGTGAGCATGGTCTGCTGCCATGGAATTTTCTGTTGTCCTAAATTAAATCTAGCCCCGTGGGCCCAACAGCAAAGGCTGGGGGCGGGTTCATTCCCCCTGACCGAGACTGTTATTCTTCACTTCAGGCGTAATCTGAAAAATTTTGTCACATGTTTCCTCGACCCTGGGGGATGGGGGAGGATGAAGACTGATTTGATTAATGCATCCAGTGTTATTTAGCTAGAGAAAAGCTTTCGAGGAGCATTTGAGCAGATGATTTCCTGACCCGGACCCAGAGCGACTATGTTCTGGAGCCGAGGGAGGTAACCAAGACCAGGCGGCCGTCCGCGTCACCCAGCTGGTCACAGCAGGATAGTGAGCTCGATCGGTCGCTGTCCCGGCCCAGGAAGGAGGTGAGCAGAATGCACAGTCATGGTGGTCCATCTCAAACACATGTGACCACCCAAGACCACCCAAGATGTTGGAGACCAGTCGTGTTGCTGTCCCTTTTCCCTTTCTCTCATCTGACCTAGGAGGTGCCAATTCGATAAGCACATTCATAAATGCAATACAGACCCCCCTTAATAATCACAACAAAATGTACATTTATAAACTCCAGGTTTCTTCCTTGCAGACTGAGGGAGATGTGGTTTTATTTGCATGGGGTAAACCCACACAACCACAGGTTTGCTTAAAGGCTCAACACTCCCTTGGTCATGTCCTAACGGTATTTGGCTGAAGTAATAATAATTATTATTGTTAGCATATTACAATAATTATGATTAAATTAAGGATTTAATATATTTTTTCAGTAGTGATTCTTGTTGCTCTCTTCCATCTGCTGAATGTACAGATCATTTTTCATAATTTATATAATAAATCTTTTCATTTCATTTATACAAATGGGCTGTTTTTCCTGTTATAATCTAATTATAGTCTCTGATCTTTCTGATGTCCTTTATTAATGAGGCACCTCTCCACCCTCCCTGTGATGCCCCTTATTAATGAGGCACCTTTCCACCCTCCCTGTGATGCCCCTCATTAATGACGCACCTCTCCACCCTCCCTGTGATGTCCCTTATTAATGAGGCACCTTTCCACCCTCCCTGTGATGTCCCTTATTAATGAGGCACCTCTCCACCCTCCCTGTGATGCCCCTTATTAATGAGGCACCTCTCCACCCTCCCTGTGA
>JABJVR010047847.1:0-26335 GCA_025773905.1 Chitala chitala
CTCTACACCTTTTCGCCATGACCTCCCTGACTATTTCCTTCTCTACACCTTTTCGCCATGACCTCCCTGACTATTTCCTTCTCTACACCTTTTCGCCATGACCTCCCTGACTATTTCTTTCTCTACACCTTTTCGCAATGACCTCCCTGACTATTTCCTTCTCTACACCTTTTCAGTAACTCTCCCTCATGCTGATATCCTCCTGCACCCCTCCAACCTCCTCTGCTCTTGCACACATCTTTCAGCTCCTCCCCAATTCTCCTCACTGAACCTGAGTTTGACATCCTTCTCTCCTCTTCCCTTCGAGCCCTCCTCTCTTTCTGCTCTCTTGAGCAAGATTCATTCGTCCCTCTCTTTTAAAGTGTTATCTGTCATTTTCCTAAATTTAACAAACTGCCTGTAGAAGCACACTCACTGTAGCTTAATTGTTGCAGTTAGAGATGTAAACGTCTTTACATGCCTATTTATGCCATTAGTTTCTACTTCAAAAGCATTGTCCCTCAAAAGACTATCTTTTGGACGGACACCTCCCTGCTCTAAAAGGCAGCACATAGCACCATCTACTGGCAAAAAGTGGAACTAAAACTTTTCTGCGATCAAGGCATCTTATTCGTACGTCACTCATTAGCTTTGTCTCACAAGAATAACTCCCCTATTATCACAAGAATAACTCCCCTATTATCACAAGAATAACTCCCCTACTACTTCATTAAGATCAAACTCAGATTCACAGCACAACTGCTTAGATAACTGAATCTCATGAATAAAAAAGAAAAATATCCTTTTCCCTTCCAATCTATATATAAACCAAAATATGTAAATCAGAGTATGCTTATTATTATTCTCACATAAAAGAATAGTGCCAGTTTTCATTTAAATGTATTCCAGTTCTGTCTGCTAAACACGTAAAATCATAGATGACTTACAGTTACAACCCTCAGGCCCTTTTATTTACATGGACTATTCATTTGGGAGAAGAAAAGGCACGTTCAGAGCTGCTCACCATCTCAGCACTGTAGTAGGTCCATCAAGGCCAACAGACAGGAACATTAACCAAAATGAGAAGGTACGACCTTTGAGATGCGGTTAAGAAGTGCCATCTTTCATCTGATCCTCTCGTCCTTGAAAGCCAGCATACAGACAAACAGAATTAGCACCAAGCAACACAGGAAGCAAGTCACCAATGGGAACCAGTCTCAATCTCTTTGTCAAGGCATCACCTGTTCACGCATCACCTCTACATCGCGCCCTCCGTCCTGCCAATCAGCTTCTGACAGTCCAAACCTCCACACGTCGGAACAGTAGAGTGTTTCCACATGAAAAATGTAAAAGGTTAAGGCGCTTAATGAGTCTTCCTCTGTCCCATAGTCTCAGCACGTACAGATGAACATGACGT
The DNA here is from genome assembly GCA_025773905.1 of Chitala chitala. NCBI lineage: Eukaryota > Metazoa > Chordata > Actinopteri > Osteoglossiformes > Notopteridae > Chitala > Chitala chitala. Next base: position 1,397 of record JABJVR010047847.1, read on the forward strand.
TTTATGAGTGTGGAGTTTTAGGTCGCACTCTTGCCAAAGCAGTTCCAAGACAGGTCGGTGACTTAAAAAGTCTGGTGCTGCAGAAAATGTGAGCCAGATGGTTTACAGAGAGGAGAATTTGGGGTCCAGGAGAGAAGCAGTTTGGGACACAAAAAAAATAGCATATGTCTCACCTAGGGGGTGTTTAGAATACATCCCACTCCTTCTCTATCTTCACTCACTACCGAGGAATCTGTCTGAAAGGATGTTTGAAGGGTTGTGCCACCACACAATTCAATCTTTTCAATCTTTAAAAGACGTTTCTGGTTTCTTGACAAGGCCAAGGTGCTGAACATAACGTTGACAGCAGTGACCACAAACCATGCAGAGTGACACAAGACACGTGTCAGGTTCAGCAGTGCAAAAAATAAACCAACTAACTAGCTAACCAATTCAGGGGAAACTACATCAAAGGCAGAAAAAACATGGAACATGTTCCCTTCACAGATGACACACCCGTGGGGTGTACCTATTGAAAATGTAAGTAAATACATAAATACGGAAACATTTTGGCAGCTGTTTTGATATGGAGAACAGATCCTAATGTCAAAAGGGAAATAACAACAACAGGCGATGAAAAATACATGAAAAGTCTTCATCGTGAGGAAAATTGCTTCACAAAGGTCACGACATGACATTTGAGGAGAACTATTTAAGCCAGATGCTTTAGCGTGCAGCAGCTAAACAGGGAGTCCGCTGGGCCCACCCTGTGCTGGTGCTGCAGGACCGAGAGGCTAATCAATTTCATCGAGCCGTGCTTAATTTCACACGTATCGTTTCTACACGGGGTCAACGACATGGGGGCAGCGCTGTTTTTGTTGGAATTATTGAATTCTGCTGGATTCGTCGCTCTCCCCCAGAGCCAGAGCACCGTGACTGCTTAATTGAGAACCACAGATGAAAACGCAGACCTCCACCAGATGAGCGTGCACATCGTCGGCACAGGTGCTAGCGTATGGTCTGCCTTCCTGTGAAAACACGTCCTGGCAAGTGTGATGGCTGGTATCACATTTAATGCTTCCGCTGTTCCAGTCAAAAGCCTGTTGTGGATATGGAAATATATTAATTTAAACCTGTCTGTGGAAAGTTCAGCTAATAATGGAAAAGGGTCAATGTTCTTAGAAAACCTGACATGAAGCAGGGTCGTTCTAGGCCTTTACACCAAACCATAATTATTAGAGAGCACAAGCGTAGTACCATCTTAGTGTTATCCTATGTCATCCAGTACACAAGAACTTTTAAATCTGGACAGTCATTGTTTGTGTTTGTGTGTGTATGTGTGTTGATTGTGGAGGTATCCACCAGAGACCTTGCCAAGTTTAATTAAAATCTTATTTACAGAAAATGAAACCCAAATAATCCCTTCGCAAAACACCGATCTGCTTAAATTCAAGGCGGCAAAAACGCAACTACAAAAGTGTGAATAGAACTGACCGGCTGCCCACTGCCCATATCTACTGTGTTTTCCTTCTGGGTGTGGTCAGGTGGAGAGCAGGCTCAGAAATACAGAAAAGGTGTGTAACAGCAGTGGCATACTTCAAATCAGCCAATTTTGTTGAAAAAATTTGAAGTGGCAGTCAGGGTGACCAGTGAGATTTCAGGGAGTAGGTGCGACACTGACCACCCTTCTGACTTCACCACAGGATAATGGTATGACTTGGTTCTACCACTGCAAACTATAAATCTCAGTTTTTTTCCCTCTGGAACAGAGAGAGAGAGTACAAGACAGGAAGGTACTGTAGTGGACCAATCAAGGAATGGCTCACCAATCAAGGAACCAATGGTCAACAGGCGTCAGGACCGGAATGCACACCTAGCAGGGAAAAGTCAGTACGTATGAGAGACTGTACTCTAAAGCAGGTCTGAAAGAAGACCTCAAGCCCCAGACTTCACAGCTGCCCCTCCCCCCCACCTGCTGTCATCTGCCAGAGTTCCAGGTACATTGCTGTAAACAGCACCGTTCTGAGACTCTGAAAATGCACTGCAGAGCCATAAATTCTTGTAGCAGTTATTGATTAAGTGCTTTGTCACGGTAATGAAAGCGATAAATCTATTGCTAAAGAGACGCATGTGCAGTAATCTAATAAAAACAATCATGACCAAGGCTCCTAACAAAGCTTCCAAAGAACCTTAATTCTGGTTTTTAAAAATGCAGCAATTTCAAAAGTGGAACTAGGAGTGCTCCTGTACATATACCTGCAACACAATTAATCATCAGATTACTTCATTTTTAAGCCAATCACAAACCTCATGACATCATCGCGACCATGATGTAATATAGTACTGTGTGCAGTTGCCGTGAATATTTGGGGTGGCTCGAGGTACCTTCTTATTCAAGTCATATATTGCAGGCCATGAGTGGGAGGGGGTCACCCAGCAAGGAGTGCGTCACCTGAGCCATTAAAGAGCCTCAGACGGGTACCGGTTGCCAGCCTCGCTGAGACCACACAACCAAGGGACAGTTCATGGTGAGGACAGTCACAGGTAGGTCACAGAGATGAAACGTCATCTCTGCATCAAACACCGGTGAATACATTTTATGGACAAAATTGTTACACTGCCCAGGAACGCAATCTTGGGGACATCTCTGCAAACATGTGAACTTCAAAAAGCACATTCTGGTATATTATAAATATGCTTCCAAAAAAGAGTTCCATAGTCTTTGACGCTGTCAAGAATGTCAACTGTATATTTCAGTGCCTTGTGTACTGAGGTGTTTGTGCAGGAGGAAAGCCTGTTTTGAAAATTGCTGTTTTTTAAAAGAGGTGCAGTGCTGTGTAATAAACTCAGCATATCCCTGATTACTTCTCACAGGGTTTGTAGTGCGGAATTGCCTCCTGTGAGCACTCAGATAGCATCTCCATGGGTAAAAAGGATTACAGGGGAGGGAGGTAAGGAAACAGATTTGTTCATATGTTCTGGCTGGTCTCACTGGGTGTTTATGATGAGTAAGCAGGCTTACTTTTGAATACTCCAGCCATAAAACAGCTGGAGTATCGCAGCGACAGCCACCAACTGTTTCCCCAGGACTGTGACTCAGCCACCATCCAAAAATGCAGGGGGTCGTTTTCAATCCAGATACGGTGACTAGGGGTTTCCTAGGAGTGCTGCATTTAAAAGTTTCCCTGATAAGTCAGGTGGCGTTTGAGGAAATGAGCACAACCTCACACGGTAATGGACCATGTAACACGGATTGACAAGTAACGTCATGACAACCACGCTGTCACCGCACGGAGGACACTCACACCTTCAAATAAACTGGCAACAAACAGCTAAAATGGCATGGTGCCAGTTTCAGAACCAACAGAACAAAGCAAGACAAATCATACTCGGTGTCACAAGAGGCTGATGTGCACACACAAAGTGTGCGCCTGAATAAGCAGACACTACATGATGCCACCCAAATGGGGGTGCTTTTCCACTTTTCTCTTCCATTTTGTTTCCATATCTGCAATAAGGAACATTAATTTTACGTTAAAATTACACATACAGGGATATTAGAATATACTAAAAAGTCAAATTTTTAAATCAATCAGTAATTTTGGATAAAATAAATTATGTCCAATTGAAGAAATGAGCATTTATTTTCATTGAGTTGTAGTCATAAGTGTAGTGGTAACACTATCACAGTATTTCCAGCACTTTAAACATGATGCCCCCTGCTGTTCAAGCAGTACATTGACAGTGTTTTTAAGATCGTATCCAGGCATAGTACCCCTCCTATATCAGGCAAGAAAAGAAAAAATTGTAAAGCCTTTAATGTGGAATATGACAAAGCTTAATTTCCACAAAACAATTATTCTCAGTATAATTAATATTCAGCTCACTATTCCTTTTCCCAAAAATTCCGTTAATTATGACTATAATTCAATGTCTCCTTGAAGGCAGACCTACTGACCTGCAGGTAGATATTATCTCAGAAACACTTTCAGGACTATGTTCATTCATGGACACATTTACTGTTTTCAGTGTTTTATTGAAGAAAGCAACATTTCACCTTGCAAATGGCCGTATGTGTACAGCTGTATATCTGTAATTGCATAGTTAAATGCAAAATGCCAAATTCAAATGAAGTGTCTAATGGAGAACAGTTCAACTTACAAAGCTAGAACCACAGGAAATCAATCTCCAACATTAAAATGTAACCTTTTTTCAACATGATAGAGATGCACTAAAGAGGGGGCAAAAATGGCGGCACTCAGCCTCATAATTCTATTTTTATGAAAAAGATGTACTTAAAGGTTTAATCCAAAAATGGCTTAAGGTAAACACAAAAGTTGTCAAGCTTTTACCACTTGTATGGTTTAAAGTGTGGCCATTATTACAATTGAAGACTGATTACAGTAATGCAATACACACACTGTATTACAACTGAAGCTCCACCCATCCTCCTTCCAGTGCAAGTGCTGTGAATCTTTGATTGGATCTTGGCTTGAGCCCTCTTCACCATTGGCTTACTGTGCAAAAGAGCATGGCAGAGCACTGAGATGTACACACAGTGTCATTAGCACCAGTTTTCGCCATTCACATTGTAAAGACAATTTATAAACCGCAGAGCAACTTAACACAAAAACATCATCGTGGTCACAAAAGCCTAACAGGTAACAGATGTTTTCTGTTGAAGAATACAAATTCAGAATATGAGAAATGTGTTTTTACAACACGTGCCTGGGACTGACTTATCATCATAGTACACATTAGCAATGACACCATATTATCAGAGAGTGTGACAGCTGGAGACATGAACCCAGTTAATTTGAATATCGCCCTGCTGTCATGACCCTAACCAGTTAAGTAACTTGTGTCACTGTTCTCCCCTAAATGCTCACAAATCGCCATGTTACATGCACTTGCTTTCAAACAGCTTCTCGCTTGAATGTCACGACACGAAGCAAAAACCACATGGACAGCATGTTCAGAAACAGCCACCTGCACATCTCACAACATATTAATATATATATTTTTCATATTGAAATGCAGTCTACACGGGCAGCACGAGGCATCTGACATAGCAAACAAAAACAACAGGAAAGGTATTAGCTATATTCAACATTATTCTCTATTCTCTTTTAAAACATTGCTCACGTGAACACTTTTCAGATGGTTACACACCCTTTTGCTCTGTGTTTTACCATAGCAACGGTAGCTATGCACATGTACCGCCTAATTCTCAATGTGTAGATCTGCAGAAAAAGGCCACATTCTCCTTGGCTCCACACAAACATGTTCCTTTTTCTGTTAAAATATGGGCACAGAGCTTACACAGGCAAGCAGTACAGAATGCACACGAAGGTCTTCCTACATGCATGGCCGTCTTCCCACACTTTCATTACACCCTCTCCTCCCACTCCACACCCCCATCACCATTGTCCCCATCTCCAATCTCCCTCCCTGTTCTGATTTTGGGTGGTAGTGATTGACATCATAATAAGTTCTGCTAAAATGTGATAAAGGGCCAATTAGAATGTAATAATTCCCTTTTCCCTTTCCCTCTAGGCCAAATGAATAAACATGACTTTGTTCAAGATGATGACTGGTTACACTAAGGTGATAAGCCTTATTGGGGATTTTGTTTGTGTACGAGTATGTGTATATGGGTTTGTGTGTGTGCGTGCACACGTTTGTGTGTGCGCGCGTGCGTGCGTGTGCGTGCATATCTTACACCACGGCAAACAATATCGCTCAAATAAAAATCGACAATGCTTGCTTGAACAGCGATGGCTTAATTGGGATAATTTAATAATGCATTCAAGCTGACAAAGGTAATAGCTGTCTCTCCATCCTACCCACCCCCCCCCCCTTGCCTAGCATCGGATTCATGGGTTGCTGCATACAGCTCATTGAGAGGGAAAAAAAATACTCGTAAAGAATTCAGTCTGATCTGTCGAAGGCTTACCAAGTCTGCTGTGAATGCCAAGTGCTTCTCTACGGAGCAGCAAACAGGATGTTCTCCTTTGTAGCCAACAGCACTGAGTGTTCCCATGGCACATTACGCACTTCTCAAAGCTCAGAATCTCAACGTCACTACAAGGAACACAACCGTACCCTTTATTTCTGTGCAAAGATCAGTTTCAAGTGAAAAGATGACCCCACCTGATCAAATACAGAACTAAGTGTTATAATGAAAACACTTTCAGCCAACAGTCTCACATTATGCTAGGAGATGCTCTGGCATTTTTTATATCTCCCTCGTATTGTTTGTGCGACGCTAACACCCAGGGGTTGGGCCGCAACACCAGCGTTCATCTTGGGAGAGCTTTTCTCCCGAGGATGAATGTATGAAATAAACTTCAACAGTGTTGCGGGGACGAACCGGGCAGGACAAAACAAATGTCTACAATATCTTTTTAGCGAGGCGGATGATATCGCAGCTGATCAGGTCGGGGGGGCTGCTTGTGAATAAACAGGCTGGGACAACAGCCTTGTGCTTTAGTAGGTAGTAAAGCATAAGGTCATCAGGGACACAGGCAGCTCGACATCAAGGGACTAATGCCCCCAGGGGGCCAATATGAGAGCTCATGCCCCTGGGGGGGCAATATCAGAGCTCGGTGCCCAGGAGAAGTACGGATATAAATTTCTTGTCTAATGAGCATCTCTGCCATTTTAAATGGATGAGGAAGGGGGGTTGGGGAGGGCAGCTTTCCTCCACGGCTGTCTTCTCTGGAGAACTGCCCAGTTACTGCTTCAGCCGACCGTTGCGTCAAGGAACTCAGAGCTCACATTTATTCAGCAGTATTGAAATAAGGGGGATGTTGGGGGGGGGGGGGGTTACACTGTCTGTAAACATTGTTTTTCAGCATGAAGGGAATGAAAAATAAACAGACAGAAGACTCCTCAGTTAAACAAAAGAAAACAAGGTCGTCGTTAAGCAATCTAAACTTAAGGCATATGAAAACCTTACAAGCCGACGGCGAGCTTCGTGTGTAAATGAAATAAATAAGCAGGGCAGAGACTCAAAAAGCCCAGCCTTAGCAACGGGAACTGTGAAGAACGTTGCGTTGCTATGGGAACGCGGGCGCAGCTGCGATCAATAGCGCGCTCGCAGGCGAGGCATACGAGACGAGACACTAACCTTTGGGTCTTACCCAGGCCGTCCTTGAAAGCAGACACCAGCGGGGACAGAGACGGTCACACTGTCAGGCCTTTTTCATGGTCGGGGGTGACATTAAACAACCCCAGCATCTCGCAGGACAGCCAGGTGTGTGTACAAGGAGAAGAAAACGCAAAGTGCAAAGGCACAGCTGAGCTTTACACACCAGCTGGCATGAAGCGATTCCACGGCGATATCCACAGCAACGCTAGAGTCAGCAGCACACAGACTCTAATTATAAACTATAGGATCAGCCCGACTCATGAAACGTGGGATTTCGTCATGAAAACATCTGCCGTTCAGAGAGGCTCAAAAGCGTCGTGCTAAAGCAGGAGCAGGCTGGTGTGGCACAACTCCAATTCCATTACGGGGAAAATGGTGACGTCACTGTGGAAGTCAAGGCAAAAGTCCGATTGGCAAATGTAGTTCAGTAGCTCCACAGGACGTGGAGGCACAGGTGTTTGGTTACACCCATCTGTCTCCCACATCCGAGGTGGACTCCTGCAGTTGTGACCCAGACGTGGTGTGGAGAGGCACGCTGAGTGTCCCAGCAAGATCATGGACAAGATCCAAGCCCTGTAGGAAGAGCGTGGTTTTAAGGTGACCTCAGCCAAGCAGAACCTTACTACACCACCGCCCCACTTGGGCACTGGGCCGTGGCAGATCTCGCTACTGCAAGAAGCTTTCTTATTCTCGCTTTCTAGGCCCACTGTCAATAATTCAACTTCTTTTTTTATTATTTTGCAGCTCCTCTCTCTTATTTCCCTTTGAAGTGTTTACTGTCTAAGGAGGCTGCACTTTGCATCATTTGAATACCGTAATTTAACTCTACAGCATATCATTTCAACATTTGTTCATACTGAGAGCGAAAGGCCTTTAATTCACAGTATTTTATGTAAGCCAAAACTCGTTAGGCACATCGAGCAACAGCCCTCGTTACAATTAAACCCAGCGCTGTCAGACAAGGTCAGCTCAGCTGCAATATACAGCAGATGAGATGGAACTAATGGCATCCCTCTTGTTAGAACAGTTACAGGGTGTTCTTCTGGGATGCAACTGAGCCAGGAGATCATGTTCATGTGACCACCATTACATATTCACAGCCATATTCAGTGAAGTCAGCCTTGTGCTTGAAGATCACATTACGTGATTTACACAGTCATTAACAAAACAAAGCACAAGTGGGACTGTGATCACCGGTGGGACAAGCATGAACTAAAGAATCGCACAGGCACATTGCACTCTAGGCCAGTAATGGCACATAGTTCTTGTTTTCAATTTTTTTTTTTTTTTGGGGGGGGGGGGGGGGCTGCATCAGATCTAGTGCCACTCCCCCAACATGTATATCACACTGAACTCTTTGCACACTGTCCTCTACCCCTTTCAGGCGATGTGGATTGAGACAATTATCTCTGCAAATGACAGAGACCTTGTGAATCTACTGAACTCCTGTAGTTCACATACCTCAATTATTATGCAGTATCTGCTCCCACCTCAGTCTCTCTCTGCCCCGACCTCAGTCTCTCTCTGCCCCGACCTCAGTCTCTCCCTGCCCCGACCTCAGTCTCTCTCTGCCCCGACCTCAGTCTCTCTCTGCACCCACCTCAGTCTCTCTCTGCCCCGACCTCAGTCTCTCCCTGCCCCGACCTCAGTCTCTAACCCTTCAGCCATTTCCCTGGTTTTCCTACAAATTCTTCTGACTTTTATGATGGAGCAGCTCTCAGTCCTAATTATCACTCTCTATCCTGCACAGTCCCAGTGCCAAGCCTGCAGGGGGGGGCGTCTGGTATGGACAAGGAGACAACTGTAAATGAAACACTTTCTACACATGGGCCTCCCACTTGGACTCCCTCTGTCATGGCAACGGAGGAGTGGGGGGGTTAAATGTGATGGGGCAGGGAGGCATGTCTCTGCTTGTGTTTCATTTCTACACTTGTCAGTGAGAAGAGAGACAGTGAAAAGGAGGGGGGGGGTGAGGTTCAGGGGTAACACGTCATATATACTCAGACACAAAGTACCTGCCCTTCTGCACCTACAAAAGCCAGGAGCTAATGTACTGCACATACAGTACAACAAACAGCTAATTTATTGTACATACACAGACTGCATCAAACAGCTAATTTATTGTACATACACAGACTGCATCAAACAGCTAATTCACTGTAAATATACACAGTACACACACACATAAGCAAACACACACTAGTCCGCAAATGTACTGTATACATGCTACATAGTGCTAATGTACTGTACACACACACACACACACACACACACACACACACACACACACTACAGACTGCTAACAATAATCTAAACAATGTTTCAGGCCATGAACACAGTCCTCTGCAAATCACAGCAAGGATTTAAAACCTGTTGCAGTGCTTATTTGGTGAGGAACACCTCTGGCACATGGTTTTTGTGTGTCGTTACGGTGATGAGAGGACTTGCTCTTAAAAGATGCAGATTCATATCCACCACACCCCCACCAAGTCTGTTCACCATCTCACCCATCAGGAATGTGACATGTTGTCTGCTACATCCGGCAGCGCCACATGCAGAGTGTGGAGTAGCAACATCACAGCAGTCAGCACGCGACTATTAGTGTGTCCTACAGGAGAACTCAAAAGGAGTTTTCCCTCTCTCTCTCTCTCTCTCTCTCTCTCTCTCTCTCTCTCTCACACACACACACACACACACACACATAAAAAATAAAACATTTAGTAATCAACACCACAAACCTAGTAGCCTTTACATTTCATTTCACACAGGAGATGGTAGCACACTGAAATGCAAACACACTTCATCTGGAAACTTCATCCTATTCTCCATGAGGACTCCACAGTCAAGTATTAATCAGATTTAACAAAAACCAGCCAACAAAACATATGGTGGGTACTTTAAAAAAGTATGACATACCTACAGTATTGTCACAGAACACTGAGGGAGATTGAAAAGTGAAAATTAACAATTAAGAACACTGTACATATAAATAATATTGTGCAGAAAAATGTAAGTCTCTCTAATGGATATGCAGTTAGAAATAATATCTGAAGGTATTACAATTTTTTCCTCCTAACACATTTCTTTTTTTATCAAAGAAACAGACTAGATTTGGGAGGTCAGAGTTTGAACATCCATCCATCCATCCATCCATTATCATAACCGCTTATTCCTGGTGAGGGTCACAGGGAAACCTGGAGCCCATCCCAGAGCACATAGGGCGCAGGGCAGGGGACACCCAGGGCGGGGCGCCAACCCACCACAGTGAGCTCTGTTCAGTTCCCCATCAATTCAGAAAGAACCAAACATTCTGAAGCTTAACTTTGTGGGTGCTGGAAATTGAAAACAACCAGATGAGCTTTTCACCTTCACATGTAACATGTGAAAAGGGTCCTCTCCTTTGTCCATTTAGAGGACACACAATTGTTGTCTCGCAGGAAAAACCTTAACACTATCCATAATATATCATTTACAAAATGTTTACTCCAGGCATGAGCAACAAAGAACACTGCCCTGTCATCCAGGACCTTCTGCAAAAGCTCATCTCACAAAACATGGTGAGGCCCATGCAACCTCACATACGTGATATAATCAGCTCCTCAACACGTCACATGCATGACACAAGAAGGTGCTGAGGTAGCACGAGACACTGAACACCGCTTTATTCCCTGAAGATCAGCAAAGGAAGCAGGAGTACAACCAGCAGCACTGAAAGAGAATATGTTCTATTTTTGTCCATGAGCACCAGGTGAAATAAAAAAGAGACATTTAGACTTGCAAAGGAAAGAAATAGCTGTTACCTGCCTCTCAAAGGCTGAACACACTGCCGTTATCTAACTGTGTGTCAGGCTGTGTCCATCTCATAAACGCGTATCGTACTTCAATACCAGAATTAGAAAGAAGGAACACGTCTATGTCCCAGCTCAAGTCAGTGCCAACACAAGATTAGAGTCAGGTACACCACCCATTACACATACTGCCTGACAGCCCTGCACTTTGTGAATCAGATGGGAAACTAATTATAAGATAAGATTCCAAACTGTCACAGTATATTTTCATGCACAGCAGCCAATCCAAGTCAGGTTAGACTGTTTAGTTTATGCTAGACACTCACACTTGATGTGTGCTCACGCACATGCCTGACAATTCATGTAAACTGCCATTAACTTCAGCAAATGTTATATTCATTCAATTATCACATTAATTTGTAGTAAACTGATCTCTCAATCCCTTCTGTAAACTTCAAATTAGTAAAAAATGAGCAGGGGGTTCAAAACTCACAGCAGACTGGTTTTGTTGAATAAATACCACCATTTAGCATGAGGTGGGATAAACTAGTCCAGGAGTAGACCCCACATGAAGGTTCATTTTCATTCGGACCATCTAAAAATCCTCCAAGATCAAGAATAATGACTACAACACTGTAAAGGCTGATTTAATATTTGTTCCTATGCATACTTTGCATCCTACTATGAATTTAAAATACTTTTTCCAGAACAGTTTTGGCTTGTGCATTTTTGTGTTTCATTTATTTATTGCTCTGACAGTGACCGAAACACCAGACAGTTGAGTCTGAAAATACAGCAGGTATTTTTCCTGGTGTCAGTGTTCACGCTCACCGTGGCAACCAAGAGTAACCCCTACCTTCTGAGCATGTCAACTGAAATCCAACCTGGAGCCCCTTCATGATCTTTGCCCTGTGCTTTGGAAAAGTTTCAAAAAACAGCATTACTGAAGTATAGCATTTTTATACGAATGCACTGAACCAGGACAGTATGCAACATACTTTACTGTATAGTCATTTGCTCAACCTGTACTGGTACATTAAATGAACTATGAGATGTCAGGGGGAAAAAAAGAAACAATGTGGTGTTGTAAGCAAATTTTTGTTGCCATAGTAACCAGTGATCTGCCCCACCTCAACTGCAGCCATCTGGACTTCATTGGACTAATTATACTGTCAGGGATGCATAGGGCCAGATGGGTGTATGTGGGAGAGGAAGGAGAGGCAATGCAGCCCCTGTTCTCATCAGAAGCCAGACATCCACATGACAAACTACAACGCAAAACTGTTTGGGTGCTAAGGAATGACGGTTACTTAGAGGCAAGCTAAGTATTAATTTAATTATGGGATCGTCTCCTGTCATTTCCCCTCTGGAACTGCTGGATGAGACAACACAAAACCAGCCTCAAGGTTAAAGAGAAACCACAGCGAAAAGAGAGAAAACCACACAAGCCTGTGCTTAACCACAAACACAATAACTAGAGCAGTTCCTGAAGAAATGTCTGAAAGGCCAATTTATTCTAATGTTCTGAATGCTACAGGACGAGATTGTATTTGACAGAAGACACCTTACGCCCATCCCAAACACCATGGCTAGCACTCAGTCTAGGTAAACAACTTACAATAAATTCTGGATTCTACACCCATCTCATCAGCCATTTCATTTCAGTAGAAACACATGAAGCAGGTAATTTATGGCCCAAATTTCATCAGGAAACAAATGAGAGACAACTGAATCTGCTCCCATCTCTCACTGCGGCCTCACTGTGGAACTTTCCAGCCTGTTTCACCACACGCAGCATAAAGCAGAGCCCTCACTAAGTCTTCCTATCCCATCTGCGGTTGAGCAAACGTAAACAGACACTCTCATGGGCTCTTAAGTATTACAGGAAAACGCAGGCAAATACTATAATTGAACTCAGTTGGATTTTCATTAACTTAGGATGATTTGGACACTGGAAATTTAATTTTTTCCCCTGTTGACTTGAGTAGCTATTTAGTAAGTAACATATCACAGCTATCAATGGGAGACTGAAGCACTAATAAAAAGTACATATTTAATTTAAAATAAAAAGGGAGACTGCTGTATTGCTTTATTCTATTTTTAATTGACAGTCTCATTACCAAGCGGTACTCAATAGTTATAGGTGGTGAATAATTAAAAACCCTTTCTCTCCGGAATTCTCTCAAAGCTCTGATAAAACACTTATTTCTACGTAGGAGCGCGCAAATATATCCTGACAGTGGGGGAGTGAGGGTGGCGGAGACCGCAATGCAGCATTGAATTTCAGCAGTGAATTTCAGCGTGCTTTTCTGGCAACATTCATAACAATGAGCAGGGAGAGGATTTATATGGAGTCAAACACAGCGCCGCTTTTCAAAGAGCCAGGAGAAAAGGCAGCCGTCATTTGGCTCACTGAGGAGAATGCATCGCTGATGTGGCAGGAAGAAAAAAGCGAAGATGGGAGGGGCGGTGTGGGAGCGGGGGACTGATCATCTGAAGTGCATGTTCCAGTCACACAGGGCCGGATCTGAGGCCTTTATTGTATGTGTACACCTAAGAGTCATACCCTGCAGTGTGAAAGTTTCTGTTGACAAACCTGTTCTTTGTGTGCAAAACAATCCCATCCCTTGTTCTGTGTACATTTAACATTTCTTCTGCTCTGTAGAGATCATGTCATGCAATTTGATTAACACTAGATACCTTCACTATAAATTGGTGCCTCTCCTCCTCACCGAAGAAAAGACTGTACACCCCCAACAGCAAAAATGTTTGGGGTCTAAAATATCCCCTCTGAACACATGCAGCCCCCACAGCAAAAGGATGATGGCCCCAAGAAGGGAAAATACAAAGCCGGTGATGGTCCCAAGAAGGGCAAACACAAGGCTGGTGATGGCCCCAAGAAGGGCAAACACAAGGCTGGTGATGGTCCCAAGAAGGGCAAACAGAAGGCCGGTGATGGTCCCAAGAAGGGCAAACACAAGGCCGGTGATGGTCCCAAGAAGGTCAAACCCAAGGCTGGTGATGGTCCCAAGAAGGTCAAACCCAAGGCTGGTGATGGTCCCAAGAAGGTCAAGCACACTGACACACAGGCACATGCTAACACTCACACAGACACACACGTATGCTTAGATCTGCAACCTCTGTCACTCTGGCTACTCTAAATGTTAAGTTGCCCTTTGCTGTACTCCAGAGTGCCAGGATTACATCTGACATTACAGTTCATTACCATGAATGGAGGGCCTCCTTGTCAGCAGCTAAAATTACTGTTCAAAATGATTCCTGCAGAATTGCAATTGGCAGGGAACATTAATTTTTTCTGGCTGAATTTTAAAATTCAAGGACCTTGTGAATATTTCAGACAGACCAAGACCAGCTTGTTTTTTTGGCCTGTCAGCCTCTGTTACTTAGGTCTTTCAGCCTGGTTGCTGCCTTGTCAGTTTTTGTAAGCAAAACTGATGTTTTCTTAGGCAGCCTTAGCACTAACTAACACAGCAACTGAAAGTGTTCTCGTATGTGCAGCTCTCCCGTGATGACAAGGCTAAGCTGATGGAAAGGGACCAGAAAAGAAGAAATCAGAGGTCCCGAAGTTTCCATGGAAACTGCAGGCACTGCCATCAAACGGGACTGTAGGAGGAAAACATAAAAAAGGCAGAAGTTAAGAATATATGAAACATTAAAACCCTTATGTTACTGCGTTGGGTTTATAATAAGATCACTGCAATAATAATGGTATAAATCATAACTTCATTTATGTTGGTTGCAGACAAACTGAAATAACTCATTTATGTGCATCATCTACCTGTGACTTCATTACCCAAGACGTGAGCCTGTTAAAATTATTAATTACAGTCCTTAACACCTTATTAGGAACAACAGCTAAGATGGCTTCAACCATCTAACCAGCTCATAGAGTAGCCTAGTTGTTTTAATTAATGTAGAAATCTCCTTAAAAACATCCCCACATTAACAACCATAAAGCCTCCTCAGAGAAACTTGTCTGATCAACAACAACGAACATAAACGCGAATAAAGCATATTAATAGGCACCTATAAAACTCTGACACACAAAGAACTGGGCAGGTCACGTTGACAGCGCCGAAATGTTTTTTGAGACGACACGCGCTCCGTGTTAAGTGAGGGGGTGAGATAACACAGCAGTGCAGTGAGTTGCCTGTGTGGTCACGCAACCAGATCAGCGGTTCCACATTTCACACACGCGGCTAGGGGAGTTCACACAGGCTATGTGAGAGTCGTATCAGCACCAGCCTGTAGGGCTCAACATTCTGAAGGATGGGTGGAGCACAGCTCTGACAGCAAGGCCCACTTTGAACAGGAATCAATGTTAAACACTGTACTACACTCACCATTAGTAACAATCAATTAGTCCCAGTACCACCGATACTGGCAGCACTATATTCCACTGAATATTACAATGCTGCCGTACACCGGATAAGTTTTTATCCTTTGTGCCAAACTTTATTTTAAAAGTGATTTAACAGCCCCTCCCTGGCCTGTACCCCCCTTCACAGATATGATGCAGGGCACTATTGTCCTGTATTTATCCAAAAACTCATCATCCATAAAACACAGAGAAATGCATCTCTATTCCAGACAACAAATTGGAAGAGGCAGCAGCTGATCCATCATGGAGCCTTTTCGTTACCTTTAATTATCCACCAGCATTTCCACTAAAATGGGTAAGAGCACATCTGTACTAGCAGAGGTTTAAACGTGCCTAGGTCACAGCTGGATCAGCTAGATGTGTACTAGCATTTGTTTCTCCCACAGAGCTTACGTATGCATGTGTGTGTGTGCGTGTGCGTGCACGCGTGTCTGTGCATGTGAGGTCAGTATCAACTGAGAGCCCATCAGGAGAATGGAGTCATTAAGAGCACAAAGGGAAACAGGAAACCATGTCTTTTCACTCTCCGGCAGCTCGTCCCAGAAGGCCGACGCCAGGCGCCTGACAAATAGCGAAGGATGAGGCAGACGCAAACCCGCGCTGTCAGTCCCCCGGGTCCAGTCACATCATCTGTGATCTACAAACTCCGCGCAGCAGCCGCTTCTTACCCAGCGTTTTCCCAACTGACTGCAGCTATTCAAATCTGCAGGAGAAAGAAGTTTCACTGCATTTACATGGAAACTTGCAAAAGTCCCAAAATATAACAAAAAATGTGTTACTCAATTCTTTGAGATGTCAGAGAACTGACAATTTCATTTTTTAATCTCAGCACAAAGATGCGGCTGTTTGAGAAGCAGAATTGTGCTACCGAGTGTGTAAACAGTATAGAAAATTAAAATTAAGCACTAACTTCAGCAGATTTATGAAAAAGCCCATTAAGGTATGATAACCATGACCACCGCCTCCCCCTTCACTTTCCATGTCTTGCTCTGACCCTGTGGGTGCTGGCACCCATTAATTCAGGTATCTAATGGTTTTGTACAAGTACTAGACAACCTTCTGCCTGGGGCAGTTAAAGGTTAAAGATCAGGATGAAATGAACGAAACAAGTCCCTACAGATGGTGCACAAATACAGCAGAGGAACACACAGGATGAATGGACCTTCCAAGAGGTCCGGCACACAGACGCACAACACTGAGCGCAGCAGAGAAGAAACATGAAGCCGCTACGAAGCCACTTAGTGTGGAAGACGACACTGGTACAAAAACTGTAAATGTAAGAGGACTGCAATACCAAGACAGGGAGCAAACTGCACTCCCTTGTGTAAAGGAGCCTAGAATTCCACCACAGAAGATATATGACCAGTATTAATATACATCAGGAAAGAAGAGCAAAGTGCAGTAATCGCTCGTCAAGTAAGGGGTGTCGAAGTGGAGAAAACCCTCAAAAATTTCGTGGCCAGAGTTGGACAGGGTCCATGCATCAGGTCAGGGATTATGGATTTTTATTTACTGTGACCCCAAGGTGAGCTTCCATCAA
The DNA here is from genome assembly GCA_025773905.1 of Chitala chitala. Lineage (NCBI taxonomy): Eukaryota > Metazoa > Chordata > Actinopteri > Osteoglossiformes > Notopteridae > Chitala > Chitala chitala. Next base: position 18,259 of record JABJVR010047847.1, read on the forward strand.
GGGCGTGCGTCTGGTGTGGGGTAATAAAGGGGTTTGGTGGCTTCACCTGAACCAACACCTCCTTTTTGTGCAAAAGCATTTCTCATTAAGGAATTCAACAATACAGGGTACTGCCTTTACCGCTTTGTGTCACATCTGATCAGATGACGTCACGCTGCCGTTAGCGTTAGATCTGTACCAGTCACATCAGCATCAAAGTACCATTCACCTTCTCCCTCAGGGCACACATAAACCATCCCTTCCGCAATTAAACTGTAACTGAAAAATGCATTACCATTATTTTAATTTATAATGACGGGATACTAGAATCTGAATGACTTCTGTTTAGACAGAGTATGGCTTCAGTATTGGAAGAGGGTCAGAAATCTAGATCTTGACTGTCCCCTAATGGTGAGAAAGGAATGACAGGCCAATGAGAACAAAGGCAACTGGGTTTCTGAACCATTGGAAAGCCTCATTTTTCATGTTCCTCTTCAGAAAATAAAGCACACCAGACTGAGACACATTTCTCATGGTTTTCTTGAGAAGCTGATCTTGTGCATTAGTTTTTACATCTGTTAAGCGGTTATACGTTGATGGCAAAACTGTACCCAGCATGTCCCTGTACCACAGTTGGCATCTCAGTCTTAACCCTTTAGTCTCCAGGCAGCTCAAGTCCACATATTCAGTCTGTGATGAAGTGTCAACATTTGCAGCTCTGGTCTACAAACTAGTAATACCATTTACCTTGTCTTGAACTACTGCTGACTTCTTAGACAGGTTCAAGTGACATTTTGTACATATATGCTACACATGCCCATTTGACTGCAAAAAGTCTATACTCTCAAAGCAGACTACATTTCAGGATAATTACAAGTAACATGATATGTACTATTTCAAGGTTTTTGCTGTTGTGTGGTCAGATCCCCAAGGTAACTACTTAACCTTCTACACTTTGCTTACGTTAACAGAAATGAGTTAACTGGCTTATATATGCGCACAAATTGTCAAATTATTTGCAGACCCTGGCTGTCATGCTTTCTTGTCCCACTGGTTCTAACATCACACCTTCTCCAAGGAGCCAGTGACTGCCAATTGTTGACATTCTCCTGAGGCCAACTGGCCGGTAATTAACGACTAAATCCCCCTGAACATTGCTTATGTGCAGGTTATTTGAATACTAATAAAACACAGGCTATAAAAAATTAAAAGTCAACCATAATTCATTACTCGGTTTTTTTTTTTAATTTGTGTGTTGACCAAACAGTAATTTGCATTGAGTGCCATTTTGGCAAGAAAATACTCCAAGGCAATTTGATTTTGTTCTCACTCTCCTGATTAACACCCAATTAAACTCTACAAAAGGTTATACAATACATATGAGAAATGTATAAACATGTGGGTCTCCATCTGCACTTTCTGGAATTGTTTAATGGCCATATTAGGAAGGTGTGCCATTCATTACCTGCCACATCAAAACAGCACAAGAAGAAAAAGGATCAGGAGTGTGTTTATGTGCAAGGACTGCCGGGATAGGTAATCACTGCTACATTTACAAACCTTGTATTAGTCCATTAAGGATTAGATTATTCACTGTAATACAAGGTCACATTTCTGAACAGTCTTTTTTAATTCAAGAGTTCACTCATTTTTCTAATCCTGCATTTCCAGCCAAAATGGGCTATGCGTGGAGACCATCAGTGGGGAAAGGGCATCAACCTACAGTATGTAGCTCTACTTCTCCAACAAAAACCATTTCATTTAAGTTAGACTGGACTTACATTCACCTGTTCTTTAAAGGTGAATGAAGTCAAATATAACACCATTCCATCGCTGGTGTGAACTGTTTAAATGGCTTTTATGTCTGCAGGCGGGAAGTAACACTTCATACGAAGTAGCCAGTAAGCCTTTCATTTGTGTCTGCTGTTGCATTTCAGTTTGAACAGGGTGCTCAAAATCGAGATTTACCGCGTGGCGGATTTAGCCTTCTCTTATTTGCGGTATACAGAGAGCTACTCTTTGTGCAGTCTGTAAAGCAGTATAATACTATACGAGAAACAATAATATTGACATGGCCAGTGGGCATTTGGCATTATTTTGACATTTTCCGTCGGTTATTTCCGATGACCAACACTTTAATGAAACAGGATCCGTTCCCTGAAGCCGGGTTTCTAGGACACAGAAAACTAACCTTTTTTCTACACACAAATATATTACTGCCGTTCTCCTTCCATCTCCTACGCAGTGTGAAATCACAATATTCTACCTCGCATCGCCCGCTATGGCACAGCAGAGGACACGATCGTTTCAGCGAGGCGTCTGACGATAAAGCCTCGTTTTTAATTAAAACCATAGCAACACAAAGTTGCATTACAACCGTGACCAGGGAACAGAGGCATCCACTAGTGAAAGGCCAAGCAATCTTTTTTTCCGCGAAAGGGCTCGAGTGGGCAGCTCTCAATAAGCGAACGCGTTTGTTTATCGCTGACTCTCTCGTCAATGACAAATGCAGCGCAGGCCGAGCCGGGCCGAGCCGTGCCGAGCCGAGCCGAGCCGTGCCGTGCTTCGCAGCAGCTCAATGACATCGTGCTTACGGATGTTAATACGATTGTTTTCACTGGCTGCACAGATAAGCGCCGCTGCTGCCGGTGGCGTCAAGGCTTTCAGATAAGGAAAATTATGGCCTTTGTAGGATTTTATTTTTTATTCCCAAACCATTCATTGGGTGTTTTCGAAATCCTACAATCAGAATGCAATTCAGATGGAACAGTGTAATTAGTTAACAATTCGGGAAATAAAAATGCCCAGCGAGACTCCTCGCGGACAATTACAGTAATTTATGTCGAGAGATAGGAGGTCGTCATTTCTCTTCGGCGACATGTAAATAAACAATAACTGGTGACGCGGTGCGCGTCGAGTCCGTTTTAACAACGCGCTGCTTTTCAAGACAGTTTCTGAAAAACTAAGGCTCAAATGTAGAAAAGCGTAAGTGCCGTACAAAACAGCGGACTTACGCTTCTATAAATTAATGGGTATGACTACAGTAAATACAATAAAGACTACAGTCAAATTGCAGGTTAGAAGCACTGTTGGGAAGAACACAGAGCAATTTTCTTAATCATAAACGCATCAGAAAAATAATATCCAAGTGTATAAATTGTTTAAACTGAAAATAGCTGCCTATAAGCAGAGTATGAGCATCAGTAGAAAGCCTAACTCAATTAGATTATATTAGATGTAAAATGCTACCGTTCACATGGTTTTTTTTTTTGTTTTTTTTTTTTGCCTCAAAGGCAAACAGAACGACGAATGTGTTGGTTTACCTACACTCACAGCAAAACTGCTAGCTTTAATTTAACACTCCTTGTGTTTATGAGTCCTACCCCTGCTGTGTGCATTTGTTGTGATGAGATTTTACTATTTCTCTTCTGCATTTTAACCCTCTGGGCAAACACCATGCAGAAAGCATTTGGTGCACAATCCAGAAGTGGTCTTTAATTTTTATGAGTTTACATCCTTTCCAAAGGGTCGCAAGGGTTCAAAGGCTGTTATGATCAGCATTAGTAGATGCTAATAACATCGGAATAATTTCATCCACATCCTATGAGATAAACCTGGTGTTTGTATGCAATTCATGGTCATCATACATTATGAAATACAAAACTTTGTTCTGATTGTGAAGACAAGGGGCATCGTGAAAATTAACAAGTCTTTTATCTTCTGGTAGTGCTATGGCCCTCTTTAAAGGGCATCACAGCTCAAATCAGAGCACACAGTACCACAGATGTGCTCTGTGTTGAGTTAATCAGATACCTGATCCTTCACAGCTCAAATCAGAGCACACAGTACCACAGATGTGCTCTGTGTTGAGTTAATCAGATACCTGATCCTTCACAGCTCAACTCAGAGCTCACAGTACCACAGGATCTGGCTTTTCACAACTGCCCTGATGGGAAACCAGGGGGACTAACACCTGTGTAAGAGTAACTGAATAAATTAGGTTTTTTCCAGCTTTCATTAAGAAGTTTGATTCATAATTAATTTCCAGCTGTCACTAAAGCTACCAAACACATTCCAAATGGAAGCGACAGTTTGCACTCAGCTCCTGCTAAAAAAACTGTGCTGTAGTTGTGAACATAAAGAGGGCAAAATATATCAACACACACACCCTTGCTGAGAGAGATTTGTCAGCGAAACCCAGTGTGATAATGATCAGGGTGCAGCAGCTCTTGTGGGGCAGCCTGTCTTCAGAGTCACAGTTCAGTTGTTCACGTGGTGCTCAGCCGACAGTAACTGGGACATTGGGCTGAAGTGCTGATCAGGAATTTATAATGATGCAAGATTTGGATGTTATCACCTCTGGGTCTTTCTTTGTGTGCCACATAATAGTTTAGTATTAGCAGTTATAGTGTATAAAACAGTCCAAGACAATTTCCAGTAGAGCCATTAGCTGACCTACTGTTTCTATGTGTAAATATCATATACAGTCCACAGACATTAAGTACATGTATTAAAAAAAAAATTTTAAAAAACAACAACATAGTCTTGTGTTACATGACAGTGTGTTACAGCACTACTCAGTCCTACTCCCCAGTTACCATGAAGATGGTTGAATGGATATCAGAATATAGGTGATGCAAGACAACTCAACAGATTTCTTCACGGACCTGGAAGTTTACTTGTAAATGAAGTGTGAACAGTGCCACCTAGTGGTTAAATGGGGGAAGCATCTCAATAGCATACCCTTGGGCTTTCCAACTGTTACTTCCACCTTCAAGTTGTTCTGCAGAGTTAGTCAAGCTGTCTCTGCTGTCATTAAGCCAAACACAATGCACTAAGAGGACAGAGTCTCCTACACCACGCATGCCTGCCATTTTCACTTCACGCTGCTCCAGAGGGAAATGCAAAAAGGCAGCTTTTAACTGACAGAGGGGAGGACCAATGAAATTACACTCTGGTCTACAGTAGCGTGCCAGATAGAGCCACACTCCATTCTTGAAAAACCAAACTCCAACAATAAACATAGCTTCTTTGGAAATATTTTTTTTGCCCATTACCATATTACCACAGAATATTTATCAAATTACAAAAGTGTCATCGTCAATTAATGTAGTCGCTGATAAATGGAAACACATTAATTTCTCATTTGCATGTCCAACCATCATCCACTGTAGGTTCCTGCAAAAAAAATTAATGCCACAGAAATGTCCTTTTCACAGGCCTGGATTCAAATCCAAGGGTCTGCCAGATTTGCAAGTCTAGGTTTAGCGCAATATAAATCACCAGAATTGCCGAGGTTGATTTGCATACAAACGAGGGCTGAGTGCTGCATTTGTGCAGCCTCAGCGCAGGGCAGCTGCGCGGCTGGTTTCTTTTCTCCTCCCTAAGCCCCAGACAGCCGCATCTCTCCTGGGTGACATTGTGATTGACAGCAGCTGTACCATATTACATGAACTGGGGGGGGGTGGGGGGTGAAAAAAGTGACTGGTATAAAACGGATTCAGCAGTCAAAAATCTTCACATTCGCTGGTTTCCTTCACATGTGCCCACTGCACTATTGTGCGTACCATACATTTGGGCTACATGCTCTGGGAGCCTTTGAATTGTAGAAGCAGAGCACTGCATAACAAAAAGAGTTTACTTAAAGGACCTTCTAAGGACCACAACAGCAGCCTCTCCATAAAAACAAGGCATCAAAGTCTCATTTTGGCAGCCGAACCTGGCTATAAGCTTCAGCCGCAAATCAGCTAAACATTGGGTAAAGGAAAAATAAATAGCTTGTGTGCTAAGTACCACTCACAAGCCCCTTGAACATCTTGACACACTTGTGCAGTGAACGAAGCCTCTACTTCAAAAGCCGCTTAATGAGTCAGATTCCTGGTCCTGCTTTTACTGAGGGCCAATAACAACCGCACACTGCCAACAAAGAGATACCAATAGAGACTATCTACATTACATCAGTCACTGTGGGGCTTCATAAACAGTGAAATGGCTCAAACAGAAGAGAGCAGGTAAGCATTCTGTCATGTGCATACAGAGGCAGACTGTGAAAAAGTTATGGGGTTTTCGCAGTGAGACTAGACAAAGTCTGTCCTAATTTTATGCTAATATAGTCTGCCAGAAAAGAGTATGGGAGGTAAATTAAGGGAGACTTGTGTAAAACACTAAGGTAATTAACTAATTTCCATAATTTCCTTCGCTGTGGTTATTAAACATCTGCTGAGCTTTACACAAAGCCACAGTGATTAAAAAACATGACCCATTCCACAGATGAGTCAGGTAAAGGAAGAAGCTACGCCCAGGAAACGGCACCACCCAGACTGCAGTTTGCCAGTGAGAACACCACTTCATCTTGCCATCTCCCTGACTCATACTTACATTGTCACTATCAGGTAAGGTTCTGGTGAAAACAAATTTGTCATCTTTCCCCTATTCCACTCAGCAGATGGAAAATCTGCTGACTTAAATTTCTGGGCCAAACACGCTGGGGGAGTGAGGGGGGCACATTTCTGACATGAAAAGGCATTCATACATCCCAACTATCACAGTACCCTGCATCACAGCTCCATGACAGACGTGTTTCATACACCTTAAGTAACACTACCACCACTCTCTCACTCAAACTTTTTTTTTTTTTGTCCCAGGTGATTTTTTTAAGACAGACTGGTAAACATACTCTTCAATGCACACTTCCCTTGAGATTTTCTCCACAGAGTCACTGCTGAACTGCTAATGAGGAAGACCCAAATTTGGCATCTGCAGATTCTGCAAAATGAAATGCTATCGTAATTGTAAGGGATAGGTTTGCACTGAAGATAATCCGCACACATGATACACAACTGCAAGTGGATGTGATGCAGAAGAAACTCACCTGTTTCCCCAAAACCACTCATGCGGTCAGGGGCCTATCCCAGGAAACTCAGAGCCTGACACATGGTACTCACTAAATAGGATGCCAAGACTTGCAACAGGGAGAGTTCTTACAATTCTTACTAAAGGAGTTTTCTGTTGACCAAGTGCAATGCAAAGCGTCGGATGCAGTGGTGTAAAGCACGCTGCCACTGGACTCTAGAGCAGTGGAGACGTGTTCTCTGGTGTGACGAATTGCGCTTCTGTCTGGCAATCCGATGGATGTGTCTGGGTTTGGCGGTTGCCAGGAGAATGGTACTTGCCTGACTGCATTGTGCCAAGTGTAAAGTTTGGTGGAGGAGGGATTAGGAGGGTGTAGGGCTGTTTTTCAGGGGTTTGGCTTGGCCCCTTAGTTCCAGTGAAGGGACTCTTAAGGCATCAGTATATCAAGACATTTTGCACAATTTCATGCTCCCAACTTTGTGGGAACAGTTTGAGGATGGCCCCGTCCTGTTCTAACATGACTGTGCACCAAATTTCCAAAATTAGAATTTCCAAAGCAAGGTCCATAAAGACATGGATGAGTGAGTTTGGGGTGGAGGAACTTGACTGGCCTGCACAGAGTCCGGACCTCAACCCAATAGAACACCTTTGGGATGAATTAGAGTGCAAGCCAGGCTTTCTCATCCAACATCAGTGCCTGACCTCACAAATGCGCTTCTTGAAGAATGGTCAAACATTCCCATAGACACACTCCTAAACCTTGTGGACACCCATTCCAGAAGAGTTGAAGCTATTATAGCTGCAAAAGGTTGGGCCAACTCAATATTGAACTCTACGGACTAAGCCTGGGATGCCATTCAAGGTCATGTGCATGTAAAGGCAGGCGTCCCAATACGTTTGGCAATATAGTGTAATGGACTGCTTAGGGGTCATATGCCTCTAGGGAGCCCCCACACCCATGTCTTTTTTGGGCATGTACACCAAATTATATGGGGGTGAAAGAGCTCCAACAGAATATTGTTTAGACCCCAAGCAGCACAGAAACCACCCTGCATAAAAATACCCCATGCTTCATGAATTAATAAGTTCCAGGGTTATCCATCTCACTAAGAGGAAGTCTTATATGGGTAGGAGGAACAACAACATCCATCCATCCATCCATTATCTTTACCACTTATTCCTGGTGAGGGTCACGGGGAAGCCTGGAGCCCATCCCAGAGCACATAGGGCGCAGGGCAGGGGACAC
>JABJVR010047848.1:0-20705 GCA_025773905.1 Chitala chitala
CACACCATACACACATGTACACAAAGGCAAATTACATAAGCACCACACCATACACACATGTACACATAGGCAAATTACATAAGCACTACACCATACACTCATGTACACAAAGGCAAATTACATTACCGTCTTAAAGGTTACATATTACACGTTATGAAGGTAATTCTAAACCAAAATGTAAAAAAAAAAAACTTACCAAAATTATAGTTAAGATGTTGTCTATAACATTAATGATATTTATTTGTATGTTTATTCTGGAATTATCTTGCTGTCAGTTTCAATTTTCTTGTGCCAGTATCACTACCAATGCTTTAAAAAACAGCAAACAGTGGAAAAACTGTGACGTTCACGTGAAGTACGGCTTGTATTCTTAAAACAAACACACTGTAAAAGTGTTGTTACATTATTTTTTGACAGTAGAGCTGCTGTCAGCTTAGCCAATGTACACGTTTGTGTTTTTAACACAAGGACTCCTTGGTAACAAAATGTGCTGAACTTCTGAAGCTACAAGTTTAACAGCACTTTTCCACATTTCACTCAGTCTTTTGCTGTTTTCGGTTTTATTTTGTTCATTTCTGTTTTTAAAGTTACAGTCGGCTAAAACTCTCAATATTCAGTATTGAACAGCTTTGGACCAATTTAAGGCCATTTGCTGTGATCCAGGATTACAGCCCCTTCAGCCAGCGTCTGTCACAAGGAACAGGTTACATGTGAAGAATCAACCTGGACAGCAACCCCCAGCACAGGTCCCACACAGTCACAGCTCACAGCTGTGCCAAACGGAGGGAAAGCTGACTGTGGGGGACCGAACTGCCAAGCATGACGGATGCCAGGAGTTTTTTAGAAAAAAAGTTTTATTCTCCCAAATAATAATAAAATCAACTTACAAATACACAAATTCTATTACCAAAAAGGAAAACAGATTAACAGAACTCCCTACCATGGCGGACAGAAAAACCAAAACCCCCACAAGCAGGAAACACATATAATGGCTGATCAGACTATTACAAAAACAAGGGGTGACAATCACATCTATTACTTAAACAAAACTTTTAAACAAAAAAAATCTAAATGATCAATAAAAAAAAAGTTAAACATTAATCAAAACACAAAACTAAGTGTAAACCCCAAAAAAATAAAGAAAATATCCCAGCTAAATAACACTAATCCCCTCACCACTATACCAGACACAACATAGGTTAATTGATTAATTGAATCTTTTCTGGAATGACAGGATTCTGAAACAATAAGTCCTCAGCACTGACAAATCAATTTGAATCAACTCAGCACAACACAACACTGAAGGTACCAAAGCTACTATATGTGCGTGCTCCAAGTAGAACCAGTGTATTTTCCACGCACAACAAACAATATAAATTACACACATGCTAAATAAATACATAAACAAACCAACAAAACAAACCATACAACTCCAATAAACCAACAAAAATACTAAACGAAACCAATACACAGTGCTTAAGGATTACAATCCTTTAGAGTTGTGTGGCCATGCGTGTGGCCATCACGCAGACAGAGAGACAGGTGTGTGTGTGCTCAGGCCCGGGGGCATTAAACAACTGCACACCCGAACTGGCCATCGAGGCTGTCGTGGCTTCAGGGCCCCAGAGCTGGACTCGCCCCCGACAGCATGTCAGGAATTATGGGAGGGGAAGTTGAGCTTCTGTAAGGGGGCCAGGGCCCCAGGATTTCAATCTCTGCCCATGCTGCCTATTACCTAACAATCTGTCAACCCCCCAGTCCCTTTCTGTGACAGCAGCAGTGCACCCTGGCTCAGAATCTAGCCTGTTTCTCTTTACCTGCTTCACTCTGACTCAAATACATACAACTCCAACCAGCTATTTGAAAAGTGCATCCTAGCTACTGAAGTGAATGTGTCTGGCTGGCTCTGCTGCCCTTTCGTATCTTAGGATACAAAATATGTTAATAACATGCAGATATAAAAAACTGCATGTACAGGATTTTCAGGGTTATGCACAGAACTAGATCAAGACAAAACAAAAACTAACAGTCAAATTTATATTTAGAAAGTCTGTAAAGAAAAGGTGAATAAATGCAAAACGCTCCATTTGGGGACAATGTTTTCTGGATCTATACTATGCCTGACCCAACAGCACCGGTTAACCTGTGCAGCTTCGGCCTTGTAAGTTTCTCAATGAAGCCCGAATCTATAATTCATGTAGAGGATGGGAAACCACACAGAATATCTGCACATTAACAATGAGCCATTGAGCACATTAGGTGAAGGAATGGCCATTTTGCTGCATCCTGCCTCTTGCCCTACACTTCCTGGGATAGATTTTCATTTACAGCCAGACCTGAAACCAGGGACATGTGACACCACAGTTGCAGAAAGCACAGGTGGGGGGGTAAGAGGTGTAACATACCTTTAATGCACCGACTAAGTACCAGGGAAGCTCACCTGCATCTCAAGTTTCTCCTTTAGGAAGTATTTCATTTCAAACTGATACCTAAATTACGATGTTGAGAAACATTCATCACATATGCTATTACACAGTGTCACTGAGTTATTTTGTGGTCTGATGCATGCTACAAAAGCCTGACATACACATTATTGATATTGGCATTTTTCATTTATGAAAACAGCACCTTCCATGCACTTCTTAAAAACCTGGTCTGTTCTTGTGACACGGCAACACATGGATGTGGACAGTTTTATTGCATTCGGTTTAATGCGCTCGGCATAATTAAAAGCAGCAAACATTAAAGCAAATGAACACGCTACTTTGAACACGTGCACCTAAAGGCTGGTAAACTGTTTTGTAAGCATTATGCTGATTTAACAAAACATATTCAAAAAAGGGTCTTACGACTGCGCAACATGTCATGAAAGACTTGCAATATTGTGAGTTATGACAGATTAAAAAGACAAATGTAGTTTTAAAAAAGCACAGAGAAAAGATTTTAAAAGTACTGCAGAATTACCATAATAACAACATTACCATGTACACTTAAGACTGCAGATGGGTAAATTCTTCTTGACACGACTTTCCAATAAACATAAATACATTGCTTTCATGGTGCTAACATTGAGGCATGTGCCAACTAAATCTAGTACGACAAGACAACCTCTCAACAAAATACAAAAGACCCCAATTCATTGTGTTGTCATCTCAGCACACACAATTCCCTACAATGCTAAAAATTCTGCCCTTTCCTCACATGAAATGAGTCTGCACAATAAATGCTTACTTTGTGGTTGCAAACAAAAAAAAAATCCTTTCGTTTATAACTGGTGACAAGGAAAATCTACGAAGTTTTTAAAAGAATGTGATTGTTGTCAAAAGGAATTGAGTACAACGATGCCTTGTTCAGTTCTGGTTCCATTCAAAGCCTTTGCTACAAGGGTTCTGGGAAGGCCGCAGCCTGGCTGGTGGGCACAGACCAGCCAGAAAGTGAATTTTGCATACTGTACGGATCATCGCCCAGTTCAGGGCAGTCACATTGAATCTGCGATCAGCCAATTGTGCTTCATGAAACCGTCAGCCCTAATTTACGTCTGCCTGTTTTCTCCTGCGCCGCTGTAAACAAGCATTGCTCTGAGCTGTCTCTGCGTCCCTGGCTGCATGTGAGGGGAATGCAGGCATCGTGCATCTACTGTGCTGCAGTTCAAACAACAAAAAAAAAACAAAACAATAAACACTACAGACAGCATCTAGCTACACAGGTGAAGAGTCAGAAGAAGGAGTGGTTCTGGAGTGACAGACGATGCCCCTAGCCCACAGCACGCCCAAGGCAGTCCTCTACAACCATCACTGTTTTAGGTCTCTTACATTCAACTGCATGGAAATGTTAATCCAGACAACCTGCAAAATGACAACATGCACTCAATCACAGGCCCTTTCTCCTCAGTGGAGCTTCAAAAAGAAGAATGTCTGTTACACTGTGAACACATGGATGTTCTCCTTCAGCTGGAAAAAAAATGTTAATTGAACATTCATGTTAGTTTAACGCAGCGCTGAAAGCAAATGATGCTCTTCCCAGCAATGTGATGCAAATACTCATCACCGACACACGACAGGCGTGATATACGAGGTAACTGGTGTCATGTGACACATGGTTGCCACATAGAAATGTGTGAATATTAACCATGCTTTATGACAGATTAAGGAAATATCAGTGTCATCAATTTTTACTTCTCTCTCCAACATTGTTTAATCAATTGCAGCTATAAGGGCAGACTGCAAATAAAAGGTCAGCATTATAAAAAATTATAAGCACACAAGTTATTTAAACATTTGACCACATTAAGACCTGTCTGTGAAATCACCTGTCCCAACTTTTGGGAGAATGCAAAGCAATAACAATGTCATGTTTAAAAGCAATAACCTGCTTCTATAAAATGCAAAAGTAATCCTGTTCAAGTAACTCCCAGATACAGAGCTAATAATGTAAATATATATTACAAAATAGTAAAAAATATTGAAGTACAATGTTTCATAATTTGACTGCTGAAGTGTGTACATTGAGCTGGTTCTCCATTAAGCAGTATTTAAAATTACCTGTGCATGAAATAGGATCCTAAGTTATACAAAGTGACCGTTATTAAAGTGAATTTAGTAGCATAAAGTCTATCTGCATATATTGTAACACATTTCAGAACTCCTCTCAGATTGTGATTTCAGATTCTCACAATAATGATTTTACAAGCCCAATTATTCATTCATTCATTTTCCAAACCACTTATCCTGTTGAGGGTCACGGGAGGCCTGGAGCCCAACTCAGAAGACACAGGGCAGAGGGGACACACACTAGGGGCAATCTGGAGACACCAATCATCCTAACACACATGTCTGTGGGAGGAAACCGGAGAACCCAGAGAAAACCCACCAAACACAGGGAGAACATACAAACTCCATGCACACAGACCCAAGGCAAGAATCAAATCCCATGCCTGGAGGTGTGAGGTGACAGTTATAACCGCCATACCACCATGCTGCCTTAGAAGCCCAAATATCGAAACGAAATTATCGGCCTGGTTCTGATGGTAACAATACTGAACTGATCACCACTCTGCTTAAGGGAAAGCTATCCTAGCAGGCAATCTCGAAAACGTTGATTCAAAAAAACTTTACTTACACTTTGAGCTGTGTCCATTTTTCCATTCTTTCTAGTGGTGTAATAACTCATACCAGTCCTGAAAGAAATATTAGATTTTTAATTAATCATGAGCCATACCATACATACACACATGTATGCGCGCACAGAAACGTGCACACACACACACACACACACACACACACACACACACACACACACGCGCGCGCGCGCGCGCGCACATTCCCATAAAGTTTAGTATAACCATAACCGTATCACAACCAGTCATGACTAAAAAATGCAGCACTCAATTTTCACTATCATTGTCTGAAGAATTTTTTTTTTTTTTTTTTTTTTTTGAAACTCAGAAAAACAATTGTGTGCCGGTGCCTTTAGGTTGTACACAACTTAAAACAGACAAAACCTTTGTTGTTCTACTTTTTGGCGTTAAAGACGAATTTTGAGTAGCTGCTTTTCAGCATCGTAAAGCAAGCGAATAAAGTGATAAGTGACGGAGCCGTAAACTGTGCTGTCGACTCGGGCTTAGTCAAGACACTCAGTTACATAAGACCCACTTGAGAAATATGATCTCTTCCATTGTCAGCTTCCTATCCGCATCAGGCCTTTAGTTCCCCCTTTGAAACTTGTGTGTTTAAAACTTCTACGTTAATCTCAGTGATCCATCTTCGTGCATGTCTGCATATAGTTTCCTTGTTGACATACGTTTTATATATGTACACACACATACAAAAACATGTACTCTTTCAGGCTTTTTTATCTTCACCTGTCTGTCCTCACCATATCCTCACTTGTCATGTCCTCATCATATCATTATAAACGTCTCAACAACGGAGCAGAAGGAGCAGCTATATCTGACAATGAAGCGCAATACAACGGCAGAAGAAACAGAAAATATCAGTACAAACCCCTTTCTTTACATGACTTTGTTCTTCTGTTTTCCTTCTTTAGTCTGAGAGGACAGAGCAACCTTTTACATTTTTTGCTTTTCCCCATCTTCCACACTGTACATTCAACTAAATTAACCACGATTTCACAATGTTTATTAAATCTGCCATTTGTTGGCTTGCTCGAAACAAAATTTCACTCATGCATGTTTTACGGACCTTATAAAATGAGACTGGAAGCGGCTTCTATGCGCCAAACGCTGTTAACGGGAATTTTTAATTCTTAACAGTTTTATTGCTGCAAAAGTGTATGACTGGTAGACGCAATGCAAATTGTATGTGTAACATCATGCAGTTCAAAAACGTATAGATTGACAGTGTGTATTCAGGCACGAGATTTAGTTAATACAAACCCTAAAATACATGTCAATCAGACTTTCGGTGGTAAATATAGTAAATTATAAATACTGTAAATACTAGTGTATTGCAAAGTGCAGTTTAAAGTATAAACCACAGGACAGAAAAGTGAAACTTACACCCCACCTTACACCCAACCTGGAAAGAATACATTAAAACTGAAACTAAATGACTATTAAAATTGTACTGTATAATATAGTAAAATCGTGGTGCACGCGAAGTAAACCCTTCTGAAGCACAAGAAAGAGCGGATTGGGGTTTGATCACAGTTAAGCATCATGGCACATGCAAGTAAGTAGCTGTTTAAACAGGCTGTACAGTGTATTGGGTAAAATAAATAACTCTCATAACGTTAATGGAAAGTAGGAAAATGCGAGCGTAAAAGAATCAAAAAAATTAAACGCGAGAAAACGTGAATTTCGTCTCCCTGCGTTCAAGACGTTTTATACAAAGTTTAGTACCTGGACAGTTGTCTTGTTTCTACACATAGCGGCTGTAGCCAAGGCTGGAGGTAATCTTGGCGGAAGATCACATTGAACAGCGTGCTGTATAATTACATGTAAACAACGTTTTTGAACTCTGTATACTTTCCCCCCCCCCGTATTTACACAACCCTATATTCATAGAAGTTTACAAACAGAAGTTGTTCTGCTTGTAACAGTGTCTCTTTCCAGGGAAAGTATTGTAATTGGAGAGCTTGCCGTTGTCAAGGCGACTGTAATGGAAGAAGGGTCAAACATTTCAGATAACAAAGTAGCTAATAAAAATTAAAGAGTATTATGTAATCGTATTATTAGTATTATTACCATTATTATTATTATTCGCAGTATTAGTAGTATTGTTGTAAATACAATTAAATTATTTTATTCTGTTAGTGCCTGTTTAAATATCACACTATTTAAAAAGCTATTTACCTTTTCAAATATATTAGTGATTCACAATTAAAGTACGTTGTAACATCAGAATATACACTGTAAGACTTTACTCTTATTTTAAATATTTTAGCACTTATATACATGGCAAAGATGGTACTGTCAGTTTAACACTGAAATGATTTATTTGGGTCCAGCTCTGTGGTTCTTTATAGTTGTCTATATACAGCTAGACACAATCACATAAATATTTTTTATAAAGGCTGAGAGGTGTAAAAAGTACATATATGTGCCATGTTATACTCCCACAGCTGTAATGACTTCTACAACATGTTTTTTGCAAAAGGTGAACATGATGTTTTGTGCGTAGATGCAGAGAGAAAGTGAATGAAAGCACTTTCAAAAACTGCAACTCCGACACGTTTAGGAGGTACCTACCAGATGGTCTCATTGTCTGTACTGTTGCGAGTTTGTTTATTATTCATACATATTTCAAAGAGATCGTGTATTCAAACCTCTAGCTCTGTTTACAAATTGACTTCAAGAGAAGCCTATGGTTTTCTTGCTGTGGAACATCAATTAGAATAATGAAGTTGTGAGCATGGTAAAACATCACACAGCTTTGTAAATGTTCATTACGCAGTCTGACAGTTTACACGAGGGCTTCTCATATATTATTTAGAAGATAACATACAAAGATACCTGACACCAGAAGAGAAAGTGGGTTGACATTGCAGCTGGTGTGAAGAATAGGTACAACAGGAGGTGCCCGCTTCAGAAGGGATACAAGGCATACATCATATTTATAGCACAGCCAGCAGAACCAAGCCTTGGGTTCTTATTGATCATCACCAATCTGTTGTTCTGGCCTTTTCAGCTGAGAAAAAAAATGTTTCATGTATGCAAAATGTCTTCATAAATATTACGCTTTTTTTTTTTCTTGGACTACTCTTAAATCAATAACTCACCTTAAAGGACAATTGTGTGAAAACAATGACATCCTGTAAACATAATTAATAATATGTTCACGAAATGAACAAAATAATTTGGTTAAACCCGGAGCAAAATATGAATAGTCCCGTGATTTCTCAAGGAGACAATGTGACAGGTTTGGAACATTTATTATTTAAATGTCTGATTTATATTTATTCATATGGACTTGAAAACACCGCACACAAGATGATGCAAAGTTAATTAATGTCAGCAAGCTGTTTCAGTGATTTCCTGATGCCTTAGATGTTTTCCTGTCTCAAGCAAATGTGTTTTTTGCCTGCCACTTCACTTCCGCTAATAGCTGTGTATTGTTTTTATGATACAGCCGGGCTGTATTACATACTGCCTTTATATTGTCTCACAAGGCTAACACAATGAGAGTTGTAGTGTTTATGTTGTTGTGTATATGTCAACGTAATTATTTTAGGGTATTCACAGATACCACTGCATGCTGGTGAGCTGGTTAGGTTATCTGCACGCCATTAATGAGATGTTCTAAACTGACGATATTATGCAAATGCAACAAATGGGATCTCTTCCCTTCTCATCGTCCTACTTCAGTTTTTCCGGGTAGTTTCACGTGATTAAATATAGACCTACATCTACAATCCAGGTCCTAGCTTATCCAATTAATTCTTCATGTAGACCTGAAAGTAGTTAATGATGTTATCTTACCTAATTAACCTACAGAAGAGGACTGGAATTATACATCCCTCATCTAAGTATTATTACCTTCAAAGGACTAGCTAATAGAATGGGCAGTTCTTGCAAGTGTTAACTGCTATCACTGCAAATCTCAAGGTTATGCTTTTAATATACTTTTTTCTGATTCAAAAGTAGTTAGTAAATGTATATATCTATAATATATAGTAACACTAGAAATGTAACACTTGAAGTACACTGCCAATCAGAAAGTAAAAAAAAAAAGTAATTTAATAGATTATTGTGTCAGGTCTCAAGACTGTGATATCCAGACAAACCTGCCTTAAAAAGAAAATATTTCAAATTATGCTTTGTTGTACTTCTAAAGTCAGTTATGGCCACTGAATCTGTAATTATGAAAAATAGACATTCATACCGTTTGCTTCAAAATGGTCATTTAAGAATGACTTATTTTAGTCATATTGTCAGAAGTGAAGGGGGTGGTTGTACCATTGACAATGTCTTGTCATGGTTAGATTTGACGTACATGAATTTATCAGTTATCTTTTTATAAATTTTTCAGTTTATCAATATTAATAAATTTGTATGAATAGTTAGTGATGTTTAAAATGTTAAATTCTGAACAATAATATTGTTTTTTTTTCACTTAACCCAAGAAAAAGTGCTTAGACAACATCATATAATAACTCACAAATGTACAATATATAAATGTTTCCTGCTACTTAATGCTAACGTTTTGTCCTGTGTCGCGTTTCCAGTTACAGCTGTGCACGTGTTTGAGCATCACGGTCCCATAGCAGTGCTTGAGTACTAATATACCCAAATTCACATTCTCGAGAATCATACATGCCTTTGAGGTAGTGGCAGATTGTACGTGTGATAAGACTAATTACGGTGGATTTCAGGGGTTTTCGTTTGTTCATTTTCACTGGCAAGGCTCAACACTGTATTACCTAACGACATTCCTCTTTTGTCAGCTTTTCCATTTAGAGAAGCAGCTTCAACTTATTAACACTGCAGAGTGGTAGCGAATCAATATGTTTCATTGGGCCATGTGTCATTTGCTAATCGGGTATTGATGAGAATATTGACACATAGCTAATTAATCTCAAACCCAGCTCGAGCTTTAATATGTTTCCTTAATTATGTTCTTCATCTTAGTCTTCTGACATTGGCACCTAAACCACTCCATTTTAGACATTGAAGGAAGTTAGCTGTCAGACCTTTTTTTGTATTTCACTGCTTTTGATGCAAGTAGCTTTCTTTGGCGAATAACACTGAAAGAAATTTCTTCAAAATTTAAGTGAGAATTCAGGTATTTGCGGCAGTAGTTTAAGATGTATGTGAAAGTTATGCACATCACCTGACTTGCTCTTCAATATTATTTAGCCATCTGAAGTTGTGTCTTTCCAAAGCAAACAACAAAGAAACAAGTACATATTTATGTATTTTCGACTTATCTGTAATAATTAACAAAACTGAGATGCCATGTTCTCTTATTTTGTGCCACTTCATTGTGGTTGTTGTTTTATAGGTGCACAAACATACACTGTATAAACACTGTTTAGCCATGAATACACGAGGCTGTCTGTACATTACTCATTAACAAGATGTGGGTTGCTGCAATTACACAATTTCCTCCTAACGTGACCGTTTATTGAGTTGCAGTAGTTTAGACCCCCGCCTCTGCTCCACACCACACATACAAACACCATTGCACAGAATGAGCAGACACTGGGCTGGCTGCCTCTGTGAGGCTTGGTCAACTGTACATGTTAGTTAGTTATCTTAGACCAGAGCTCCTGAAGGTCATTCCTGCATCTCTGGAAAGGGTTTTTTAAGGGGGGGCACGTCTCCCTTGCCAACACAACAGCAGATGAACTTTTGCTTAGCGGTTTGATTATTGTTTATAGATACAGCGAGTCGAGAATTAAAGCACTGCCTTGAGGCAGAATAATTATTTACAGCTGGGAACTCATATCATTATCAGCATGCTCCTAATTGCTTGAAGTAATATCAATGTTAGTTGATTAAACAAGTTTCTGATAACATACATCGAAATGGCTTTCGAAACGGCTTTCCTTCTTCATACCGTTTAGCACTGTGCAGCTAGTTGTTTTCGTTTTTGGAAAATATCATTGGAGATTACAGTATGGAGAGAATGGCTGCATGTTGTGTGTGACTACACCTAGTAGGGTTTAACTGATGAGGTGGGAGAATCAGTGTTAGTGGGTCCAGGAACAGGGACGTGCAGAAGATGTTTGGAGGCACCATGTTATTTGGGGAACAAGACAAAATCAATTTCAGCACTTGCTTGAAGTTACGAAGTTGAAATGAAGAAGGCGGTAACTTTAGAACCCAAGTAGCCTCACTGTCCCTCCATGTCAGTCACACAGTCATGTATACAGAGAAAGCATGACTGTCAAAGAAGGCAAAAAGATAAATTAACTGCTGTCACATGACATGCCCCGCCCCTTTCAAAGCTGTATTCCTGATTTAAACTTGGGTCTGTGTGGCCTGGTGGCTCAATGGGTAGAACATCAGGCTGGGATGTAGAAGTTTCCTGGTTTGAATCCCAGCCTCCAGGTGTGTCTTTGAGCAAAAGACCCAATGCTAGCTCATTGTAATACATATGTGAAATGTTGTAAATTGCTTTACATTTTATTAATTTAGCAGACGCTTTTGTCCAAAGAGACTTACAAGGATAATAGTACACGTGCATGTCACAAACGAGGTCAAACAGTATTAGAGAATCTAGTAACAGTAAGTGCTGTTCTATCATCGAAGTGCACCCAATTAAGTCTGGCAATTAGCTTGTGCCTGATCAAGTGCACAACAACATTACAACAAATAAACTTAGCTGATAGCAAGATGATCCAATTCCACGACCTAGGAAGAAAACATGCACTCTGCAAACATGCTTTGGATAAAAGCGTCTGTTAAATGAATGAATGTAAATGTTCTAGCAATGAGCCCCAACCCCACTGACACATGTAACGTTACTGTATACAGTATATACATAGTAAACGTTAGCGTCCAGTCTTTATGCCATCAACTCAAGTGTCTGAAAAACTTTGCACAATTGCATTATCACCCTCAACTAAGTTTTTGTGGATCATCAAACATTTCCTGCATTTAGGTTTCAGGTTAGGGCATTTCTGGCTGTCTTTTTAACCTAAATAATTAACCTAAATTGTGTTTGGACTGTGGGAGGAAATGCACTGAGTAAATGTGAATGCGAGGGTAAAACGTGTGAACTCCACACGCAGAGCTCACACAGGGCAACAGTGTTACCTGCTGAGCCACTGCACTGGCCCTGTACTACACTGCTGTACACGGGGGAGCACGTGAATGTACGTATTTCATTCAAGAACAATATCAATCATTCGAATATATAAATGTATTAATATTTTCATATATATTTTAGATTACTAAAAAACATATAAAGACATATAATCATGTTTACTTGACTAGTTCTCTTGATTTACAAGAGTCAAAATATTTAGAAATGTTTTTCTACATAAAAAGGAAGAAGTAATCACATTTACAGTATATGAAAAGAGAAAAGTGCATGTTCCTGAATGCTAATCTGTTTTTGTACCCAGGTATCTCAAACGTATATTAAAGGCAGCGATACAAACCATATATAACCCATTCAGATGCGAGCTGTGACAGCTGCATTAAACATTCTCATTGCAGTGTGACACAGACCATGTTGGAACACGCTTACTGCAACATATTTAATACAGCATATGTCACAATATATCCTGCATCATGCACAATGAGCTGTGAATGCATAATGCAGCCTTTAAGTCACCCATATAGAGACAGTCGTAGTTGCACAGATTTTTGCAGTTCTATTAGCGCCGATTGTGAAGGCAGCCTCAGAAAAACATTAGTGTTTACAGTGCAAATGATTTCTAACCTAGGTATGTCTACAGATGGTTTTGGCAAGTAAAAATAACGTAAGATGGAAAAGTAGATTCTCATCATTCACAGGCAGGCTACAGTTATAGGCAATGGTAGATATTCTGTGTATGTGGTGTAGGTTTTACTGTGTGTGTGTGTGTGTGTGTGTGTGTGTGTGTGTGTGTGTATACATGCATATGATTGCAAATGGTGTATTAATTATATCCACATTCATAATGGATTCAGTGTCTGTTTTTCTCATGTCAAGGACAGTATTGTATGTTGTAGAAGGTCCCTTTGAAAGGCATATGTTCTAACTGTATTCTGTTGGATTTTCAATGTAATTAATGTATAACCATTTACAGAAGTTAAAAAAACTGACCACTCCCCTACACCCCCAAACAATTTTAGTAACATGTCTTTAGCAATGCTCTTGAACCTTTTTGTGTGTGTACGTGTGTGTGCATACATGCGTGCGTGTGTGTTTGATGAGCTTTGTTGCATGTGCAGAGCAGGGGTTGCGGGTATTGAAGGAAACAGCGGCTGTTTCATGTACCCAGGCGGAGGCCAGGCATTGCTTTTGGGAAAGAGCTTTACTCGATTCGAACAAGGAAAAGGAAAAAAACTGATGAAACAAAGTCTGCTGAACACGATATATTTAATATGCATAGAAAAGAATGAAATAAGACTGTTAGAGAATTTTCTGCTTTCTTTGAATGTACCGTGCCTGCTGCTTGTGATAAAAAAAAGAACTAATATGGCCCCAGAAGATTATGTCTACGAGGCAGGGACACAGGAATCCATTTCGGTCTTTTGAATGAAATTGTGCAAGGAAGTGGAAGGATTGTTGAAAGGGCACCACAAATGGTTATTAAAAACGAGCCCTAGGTCATCATTAGGGGCAAGATCTCTGGAAAATTAGGAGTGCTTGGACCACGTAGAGAACATCTTGTCCACCAATGAGGACCATGGTAGACGCAAATGCGGCATTTCTTGACAAGGATTTATTATGTGTCCTTTGACAAGCGGCATATTTTTGTCTTTGATTAGTGGAATGCGAGCTCTCTAAATGCAATAGGAAAAGCACAATCGCATAATTGTAGTGATGAAATTTTATTCTGACAATAGAGAATTTTGGTTATGTTGAACCGAAGGCATGGTAATGTCAGTCTGTGCACTTCTCCTGTTGGGTCAGTTGCCCTCGGCATGAGATTGAAGAAGTCAAGTTAAATGGGCACAACCAGATGACTGGGCCCATGTTTATACAGAAATAATGGCTCAGCAACATGAAAAAGTCTTTATCCATTACAAAGATCAGATTTATTTCTGCTCTGCTTTGCGTTAATCCTGAAAGAAACGCTATTATTAAACTGCATAAGAAATTTGTAAATGTGTATATATGTTGTAAATCTACCATATAGTATATCGTATGTTTTACCGTCTACCTGAATGCACACCATGCATTTTAATGTGCAGTCTCACAGAAACCAGAAATCCATTGAAATGGAAGCTGGTTTGGACTGCAGGTTATGCTTTAACTCCAAGCTTTATGGTTCAAAAAGAAAGCGCCGTTCGTTTTTCTTCAAAAGAACTTCAAAGGCCGCATCTGCTACATCACAAAAGAGCAGAAAACAAATACGTTTCTTTACACATTGACTTTGTGAATTTCTGAAGTTCTACTCTCGGGTTTTTAGTGTCCTCAAAGGGGAAACATTGTTCAAAACTGGCGTGTTGTCCAATGAAAAACTACAAAAATTTATAACAAGAGGACTTCGACGCCAAAACATCTTGACCTCTGACAACAGAGCTGAAGAACGAAGACTTTCTGTGTCGATGCAGGTGCATGACTGTTAATGCTGAGCACTGAAGGGAATCACTGTAAACTCATGGGTGGGAGGATTCTTTTGGAGGCTAAGAAAATAAAATGCTGGCTTGGTGCCTGGGAGTGCTGTGGTCCAGTGGCATCCACAGTTAGCTCAGACGTGCAAGCTCCAAGCTCCCCACGCCGAACGCTGCTCTTGACAAGGGAACTTTACTCAGCACAAAATTTTCATTGTTGTGAGTGGTCCCTGCTTGTTAATGTACACTTAACGGGTAGCGCTGTTTAACGCACCGAACATACGTGGATTAAGCCCTAAGAGGTTGTTTTTATACCCTTGAGAGTTTTTCTGAGTTTATCCAACAAAAGCACTAAAATCTATTGTATATAATCAACTTTGAGTAACAGTAGGACACTTAGTATAGTTCAGCAATACAAAAGTATAGAGCTGTTGTGTATGTGACACACACTGCTCACCAGATTAAATACAAGCCCTTACTAGCCCTTTCTCAGGGCTGATTTAGTTCTGTAGATTTAGCTGCATGTCAGGTAAGGTATGGCTATTTTTACTCGGTCACTTACTACAGTGGAAAGACCTTGCTGTTTAGTTGCACGGAAACTCAATTTACGTGGACGGTTAACCGCCAAGGTGGACACATCAGTATTTTCTGCAATATCAACATGTCACATTTTAAAGGTGACCACAGTTGATACCTAAATAAACCAGCTGAGTCTAAATAAGTCATCTTCTGTGCATTTATACTTCTCACCTCTACTGAAATGCCTTTGATGAAATCTGCATGACTTAAGTAGTATTCAGCACAGGACTCAAATAACCTGGATACTTTAAAGAACATCGAAAGAGATTAAAGACAGGAAAAAAATGTGTCGGCCAATTCATGTTGAAGCCATCTCCACTGCAAAGCGTCACGTTTTAAGCAATTCTATTTTTATAAAAATGCATGAATATACAGTGAACATTCATTTATCCACATATTTTTGTTAAATAAATACATACACTTCATTTAAGCTATCTACTTTGAGAATATTAAAGGTTTTTTTCAAAAACATTCTCTTTATATTTCTTGATTTGCCATAGAAAATGTGTACTGAACACAAAGGACATGAAAAGCAGTGCAGTTAAATGGCTGAGCTCCGCTGGCAACAGTCTTCCATTTTGACCGCTTGTCACACATTCAATTGTTCAGGTGAGAAGCAGAAACCGACGTTAAAAGGAAAATCAACATTATCCGATCAGAGTTAACTAAGAGTCAGGCTGCTGTTTTTCATCAAAAACTCACTACTAGCCAGACAACAAAAAATCAGTTTATCTCCCCATGGGAGTCAGTGAAGTCCCATTTATGTCAGATAACAGATATAAAATGTTTACAGTAACAACCCCTGACCCCCCACCCCCAGCTTCTCTACCCCCCCTTCGCACTGGGCTCAGTTGACCAGAGGAGCGACGGCTAAGGTCTGTTCAACACAGGGCCCTGCAGACAGGCAGTAACACTGCTGTCCAAACCTCACACACTAGGGTCCTCTTCGTGTTCTTTTGTATCTGAGGGTGGATTGAAATGTTGGATTTTATACAGTGGGTAGTAATGAGCACACAGATCGGACCAGGAGAAAATGACGATGCTGTAAACTCATGCCGCCTTCAGCATAAAACAGATTAGTGTATTCTTACAACAAACCAAAACAAGGCCTGTCTCAGAGAGGAGCTCAGGCGTGCCTGCCATGGCCACACTGTTTACGCATCTGCGAGAATAACGGACCGCCATTTTTCAATCTTTCAGGCTACGCCACACATAAAATTGTGGTCGGCTCACATGGGAGACCCTGCATCGGCTTGGGGCCTGGCATGGCGGCGGTAATTAAATTGCGTGTTTCGTTGCTCTCTGAGCACTTCAGGCCTCGCGTGCCCGGCGGGATGTGGCAACGTGCGTCACGGTCCAACCGACAGAGAGGCGCACCCTAGGAGGTCAGGTGAGCTGGGGTGAGGTGAGGCGAAGCGAGCGGTCATTCTAGGATTTCTTGGCTTGCTTGTTTGTGTGTGTGTGTGTGTGTGTGTGTGTGTGTGTGTGTGTGTGTGTGTGTGTGTGTGTGTGTCTTCATTGCGCATTCAGCTTTCCCCTAGCTCCAGAAAATGTGGGGGAGGTCAGGCATTGACCCCCCCCAATAATAATATAACTGATCTCTGCCTCCCAAATCAATATATCAGGACAGCGTTAAACAGAGTCCATCAAGACTGTAAAGTTGTTATTGTGTTTTCTAAGTGTGTTTCTGCCTCACTCAGGCTCCAGCCTGTACCCCTCCTGTTGTGTGTTGTCTTTTACAGTGAGTGGACAGTGGAATAAACTGTCTTATAACTCCATAGATTTTTTTTTTCATAACATGAAATGGCATGGAGAAGGACAATAATAATAATAATAATAATAATAATAATAATAATAATAATGTAATTAAACTAGACCTACATTTACCTTAAATGTCAAGGTCTTGCTGATGTAACAGCATGGGGTTTTTTTATCAGTTTGTCCATCTTGTAAAAAATATTACCATGTTACTCATGTAGTAAAATTTTTGTAAAATTTTAAAGCTAAATTGCAATTGAGAAGCATTCACCACAACAGAGCCAAAAAAAGTAATTTTTAAATTTGATCCTGTATACTTTTTAGCATAGCTCTGGCATTACGACTCTGTGTGGTAATGTCTGCACTTTGTCTTCAATATCCATTACATTAACTTAGCTCTGAGGAACCATCAATAAATTGATGTTACTAAGACATTAAAACCGTAACCCTAGCTCAGGCTCAGCAAATACATCTCTGAGGCAAAATTTGGGTAGCATTATGTCATGACTACATCCAGACCTAAAATTTGTAGGATCTCTTTGGGAGAAAGTTGGGCCCTGCTACTGACAAAAAATATTATGTATTTCATATGTAACATAATGAGGACCAAGTGTGTGCCCACAGATCCCCAGGTTTCCACGGAGCTCATTTACCTGGCTTTGCATTCAACTGTGTTTGAATAGCTGGCCTTGTGTTTAGCTGGGCTCGATTAGCTGGCCTTGTGTTCAGCTGGGCTCGATTTGTTGGCCTTGTGTTTAACTGGACTTGATCAGTGGGCCTCATGTTTACCTGGACTTGATTACCAGGCCCCATGTTTAGCTGGGCTTGATTAGCTGGCCTTGTGTGTGGCTGGATTTGATTAGCTGGCATTGTGTTCAGCTGGGCTCGATAAGCTGGCCTTATGTTTAACTGCGCTCGTTTATCTGGCATTGTGCTACTGACACGGCCTTTATCTCAGGTAGGGGTGGTGGGGATACTCATCATGTGACATTATTAGCACTGTCCTGAATTAACAAAATAGTAGTGAAAGTTGGTCTTTCCTAAAGGATGATGTGGAGAAACAAAAATCAGTCAGATCTCTGAACCAACTAATCAAGATTGCTGTGAGTAACCCCTGCCTCACGATTATTATGTTACATTAAAACAAAAAAGAATTAAGCTCATTCCTGTCTGTAGTAAAGTGCCCGCAACTGTTCGTGGCTGAATTTCATGCGCCATGGATATTTTGTGTCATTTGTCAGATATTCAGTTCTATCTCTCGGCGTAAAAAAATTGCTCTGAACTTTAAATACTGTCTTTTTCCTCATAAGGTCAGTTTCTTGCATGCGAATTGTGCCTTGTGGCTGTGTTATAGCCAACCATGATTACTTCCAAACGAAACTAAAAAGACACAGCTTCCAAATTAATTTACAGTTACCCACCTTACAGGTAGCTCAGTTTAATGTAATTACCTGCCTTCATAAATGACTGTAATTGAGCAGAACCCTACAGCATACACAAAATTGAATG
This sequence comes from Chitala chitala, assembly GCA_025773905.1. Lineage (NCBI taxonomy): Eukaryota > Metazoa > Chordata > Actinopteri > Osteoglossiformes > Notopteridae > Chitala > Chitala chitala. The sequence continues at coordinate 18,521 of JABJVR010047848.1, forward strand.
GGAGTTAATGAAACTGGGAAGACCTCGTTGAGGTTGATAGACAGGAAACGTGACAAGAGGCATTGTGTCTCACCAAACTTTTGACAGCCATGCAGACTGGCCATTGCAACTGTACAGGAAGCCCTCTCTAACAGAAAGAGGCCAGTGGTTCAAAATCCATCCATCCATCCATTATCTTAACCGCTTATCCCTGGTGAGGGTCGCGGGGAAACCTGGAGCCCATCCCAGAGCACATAGGGCGCAGGGCAGGGGACACCCAGGGCGGGGCGCCAACCCACCACAGGTGGTTCAAAATAAAATCTGTAAAATAATCATATGCTAATGGCTCTGTTGGGAGCTTGTTTATAACGTTAAATATAAATGCATGCAACACAACATAGTAAGGAAATAAAAGACAGTGCCTTGTCGTGCTTTTGACAAGCACACCTACTCTAATTGTTTCTTTGCGGTTGTATGGTAAAATCAACAGATGCTTTTTTCAGATTAGAATTCACCTGGTTCCTCTCGTGCCTTAATAACATTATTTACGGGCATGTTACTTTAGAGCAATTAACACATTAAATTTCCCAGTAGGGTAGATGGGTGGCTCAGCGTGTCCTGTCGCTGCCTGTCCCTCCAGTGTTTCTGCAAATGCATGCGTGGGTACACTCCAGGTGCTCTGGTTTCCTGCCGCAGTCCAAAGACATGCGATGTAGGTGGCCACTCTTGCAATGCATATCAGCGCTCTGTAGGAAATTGGCACCCTCTCTGATGTGTATGCTGTCTTGCGCCCGGCAACGATGGGAACTGGCAAAGTAAACTGTTTCAAAATAAAACGTATTAATTATGGTAGTACAAAATGTTAAACAAGAAGGCATCGTTGTGTTGCTATGACGATATATGAATACGTCATGGCTCTGCAGAAGACGTGCAATTGGAGACAGGAACTTATCACAATCCCCGCCCTCCCATCCCGCTGCATGTTCAGAAATGCAAGCGGGCAAAGGAACAGCGCTGCATTCCTTTAAAGGGGAGGAGGCGCATTCCCAGTCCAGCCTCCTGGTCAATGGACAATCACTGCACTGGTGTACTGTCCCTTTAATAGCGTTGGGCTAGGCAGGAAAGTGGGTAAAATGTGGGAACATTATAGAAGAAACCAGAGCAAACTGATAAACACTTCCAGCGGCCTGACCTACATGGAGCAAGTGAAGGAGCGGATGGATTAATTTAATTATGTAGCGCTCTGAAGCTCCCCCCGCCACTTCACAAACAGGGCTGAGGCCAGGGCGGAGCAGCGGCTGGCTTGGGCCGCAGTGCGACCTCGCCCGAGTGAGCGTTGCCGCCTGACTTCACCTCCGCTGATTACAAGTGACGCGGAGTTGATAAAAGAGCATAGCTGCCTGTCAGGCCTCATCAGCCGGTGTGAAAGACGGGACAAAGAAGGCAGCAGCCGTTATTAGTCATGGTCATTAGCCAGGTTGGGCTTGGAGTATCTGCACCTTACCTGAGCAAATGGCCAGGGAGCAGAGACCATTTTAAGAGGCCTTCTGGGCCTGTTGCCATCTAAAGTTGCATGTAATCAATTGTACAAAAGTACATGTGTCAATGAGCACCTTTGTGTCTGTTTATTTGGCCTGTGTTTTCTGAGCCAGTCTGTGGTGTTCCAACAGTGTCTTGACCAAGGGTGTGTTCATGGTGGTGACCCCCAGGGTGGCATGAGAGGTCAACAGGGGGTCAAAGGTTATCGTCATGTGAACGGGGCTAGCTGTTCCATAAAATTGCTCAGCCATGGAATTATGTACGGAGCGGTCGCACTGAAGATCAAAAAACTGCAGGACAAATGCTGTCAAACAAGTGGTTAAAGTTTAGCTATGAACATTTTGATCTTGGACTCGTGTTCTGAGTTTACTGTGAGACGGTTGCAACTGTAAAATATCTTTAGGCAAATTAGAAAACAAATCTCATAGCAGTGGAATGTCAACCAGAAGTGATCGTGTCTAAACTCAAGCACTGCATCTTGTCACATTTTTCCCAGATTAAAAACACTGCTGGTTTAAAACCACCATCTACACACAGAGGAGAAAGAACAGCAGAATCTCTACACACAGAGGAGAAAGAACAGCAGAATCTCTACACACAGAGGAGAAAGAACAGCAGAATCTCTACACACAGAGGAGAAAGAACAGCAGAATCTCTACACACAGAG
>JABJVR010047849.1:0-24958 GCA_025773905.1 Chitala chitala
GTTCTCTCCATTGGCTTCCAGTAAATTTCAGAATTAATTTTTAAATATTGTTTGTTTTTAAAGCTCTCAACGGCCTGACCCCACCCTATGTAACAGATCTCGTAATCCCCCGTAATCATGGCAGAGAACTTCGATCGTCTGGTCAACTTCTTCTTGAAGTTCCTAGGTCAAGGTGCAAACGGTTTGGTGGCCGTGCCTTTGCTGTTGCTGCTCCCAAACCGTGGAACTCTCTACTCTGTGACATTCGCTCTGCTGCAGATCTGGCCTGTTTTAAATCAAAAGTAAAAACTTATTTATTTACATTGGCTTTTAGCACCCAGTAGTGAGCTGACATGTTTCATTTGTCCTGCTACGCTAAACATTCTCTTTTGTTTTTCTGTTTCTGTGGGCTTGCTGTTAATGATGTTCTTGCTTTTTATTTTTATTTTTTATACTTCTTACTGTAGGCCTTATTTTATCTGATCTGTAACGCACTTTGGTTAACTTTCAGTTGTTATAAAGTGCTATATAAATAAATGTTGACTGATTAATTGACTGATTGATCAGTCATAAGCACAGTTCCCACGCAGCTCCTTTTTCGTTTAATAAGGAATGTACTACATATTCACAAACCTAATGGAAGTTCATGTGATTTCTGAAGAGAGAGAAGACATGGTGGTTAGCCCTGTCGTGTCGCACCTCCAGGCCTGGGGTTCGATTCCCCACCTTGGGTCTGTGTGCGTGGAGTTTGCATGTTCTCCCCTGTGCTTGGTGGGTGTTCTCCAGTGTCCTCCAATAGTCCAAAGACATGCAGGTTAGGTTAATTAGTGTTTCCAAATTGCCTGTACTGTGTGTGTGCTTGGGTGTGTGTAAGTGTGTGCTGCGGTGGGTTAGCACCCTGCCCTGGGTGTGTCCTGGGATGGGCTTCAGGCTTCCTGCGATCCTCAACATGAGGATGAAGTGGTATAGAAGATGACTGAGAAGACAACAGTATAAACCCTTCATGCCAAATATACTGAATCTTATCCAAATCTTTGCCTTTTAGTGGAATGCCAAGGACTCCTCTTTTCTCTTCTCTCTGAGCGCCTTGAAGGTCCCAATCCAGTAGCCTGGAGGTAACACAGAATGAGTGCTTCGCTAGAGAAAGCAAACCTCGGAATGACTTGTCTCACACCCAGCTTATCAAGCCCCCGAATGCCGCGTGGGCAATGCTGTTGTTTTTGGGAGATTTTTAAATTAATTAATGGAGAAAATGGGGGGTTATAATTACACAAAAGGTTGCGCTTGAAAGGCTTTCCGTTTCACTCCCGTGCTCGCTGCTGCTGGGCTATGTCGTAGAGATCCTCCCAGGTGGACCACAGTAAAAACAGCTCTGTGGCCCCTTTGGTGACACCACTTTACACAGAATAGAATTCCCAGCATTTTGGTGAAAGGAGCAAAGCTTCTGAGACAAAGACAAGTTGGTTTTTAAAAGCATTTGAATTTTATCCTTTAATATTGTCTCATCTAATAGAGGTGGCTATGGCTGTGGCTGAGGTAAATAAAATGTGTGTTTGTGGCGCATATATATTTCATGTGTGAGTGCAGATATGTGCCAACTGAGCGGCAGGTTCAGCACCCTGGGCAGTCACCGCATTCCCTTCGGTGACCCAAGGGTACGACAAAGCGCATCAGCCGCTCCCAGTCCGACCCCAGCGGTGAACCATGAAGCCCGACACTCTGGGTCACGCGTGGGCTGACTGGCCTGCAGCTAACTGCTTGTCAAATGGCCCGTTGAGCTCCGCCTCCCCTCTAGCGGGCCCCGGCGCCTTTTCCCCGTCGATCAGGCTGACCCCACACATGTTAGCCGCGGGCCCGCTTCACTACATGCTGTAGATAGCTGCTGTGGCAGCGCCCTCGGCCCCCTCCTTTTACAGTGTCAGAGCAAATAGAAACACGTATGTCTGTCCAACAGGAGCCCTGCGGCTGCCTCTGTTAAGGCCCTGCTGTGCATGTGCACCTGGGAGAATGTCCTCCACCGTCTCTACTCTCCTATGCAATGTTGCAGTGGTCTGGCGAGCCTTTTTTTGTTTCCCTTCTTTTTCCAGTCTGAGGTTTTGTTACATAACTTGATCAGGAAAAACAATTGCACTTTGCTAAAATCACACTTTCTACTTTCTGTATTGAAAAAAATGTAATTATAACTGCCAAATTCTGGGCAAGGTGGCAGCTATACAGGTGTATATAAATAAGTGTAGATCATTTATCCACAAAGTTGGTTTATGGTGGTGCGTTATAAATGACCACTTTGTGTTAAAATGCAAGATAAGAATCCATTCTCTCATAATATCATAAAAACAATGCCTAGATTTACTTTTTGTTTTGAAAACATGGGATACCTTTTTTCCATGGAGCAACTGGCCAGTAAAAATATCTGCCCTGTATAAGACACACCTTTATAAAAGGTGTTTTTTTTTTTACTTGCATTCTGGGAGCTTTCTTGAAGCTTATGCAAAATGGCGTCCACTTATAACAACAGGCCAAATTTGTAATTAATAAGCTCCAACAGCAAATATTCACAAACTAAATATTTTTACTTTGATTTACGTAAGATGTCATTAAAGCACAGACTGTCTCATTGCCTTTTCAGTTTTGGGCCTGCCCAATCTTCAGCTCCCTTTTCACCTGCATTTCAAGTTGAGAGTTTGTTGAGAAGTCAAGGTTGACATATCAACATAATATTGTTTGTACATACATACATACCTATGTATATATTCCTGGCTTGATTGTTTTTGGCCAAACTTGAGAACATGAACAGAGCAGCACTTGCTTTTATTCAGCACTTCAGAACAGCTTTATATCTACTGCTGAGCACTTCTTTGCTTCCTGCCAAGCAAGAGACAGTAGAAAGACGTTGATTAATTTGCTGCCGTTGACAATCACCTGCCAGAGAGGCTGTGGTCCAATTGGCTAGTCTTTTATATCTTCAAAACTAAGGTTAACCATATGGCTTTTATGTGCAATGGCCTTAAAACACTTTATAAATGAGAGATGCAATTACAGAACAAAGACCGGGGTAGTCTGTCATAAGGGGATTTCATATATCACACAACTAAAGTAATGCCAGCAGCAACCTAAACCAGAAACAAAACCATCTCTCCTAATCAAATATGTAACACTGAAATGATTACCTTACTGAGGTTAACAGCAGGAAAGCAGGACAACTCCATCTTCTGTTAGCCCCCAAACAGCCATAAGGAAAGAGACTACAGTACAGACCAGTGGATAAAAGGCTTACGTACAGTTGAGACCAAAACCGAGCTGCAAAGGGAAAGGTGAGGGAAGGATGTGTTTCATCAGTCTCAGCAGGTGTGTTCGGTCTTGAGTTTTACTGAAGCAAGTTCATCTGTATAAGTGTTGCAAAATGGTGAAGTCCACAGTCCCTTACCTCGCTAACATTACTGTTTTACACACACCAAAGAATCACCAGGGAATACGTATTTTTTAAGACGTTGTACAACCTGGTATGGCAACAAAACAGATGCATTTAATATTAATTTGGAAATTTGGTATATATATACAATTGTTTAATTTGATCGGTTTACTAATCGTTGCCTGAATGGAAGGTGCCACACTTGTTATGTTTGATTTAAAATTGTTTTTTCACTAAAAGGAGAATGCTTTGTGAAAGAACCAAACTTAAAAAGGTACTTAAGTTTTATTTTTATAAAATGCTCCAAACCCATAAAGATTCATTCTGAAGTTTGATAAGTGTGTTTGATAAATCCAGGGATGTAACGCAGTGTCCAAAGTAAAGTCCACTGTTATAGAAAACCAACACAAGAGAAATAATCTCTGGCTCCTTCTTCACGCCAGTACAAAGACTCAAATCTTCAAAACCAAACTTACTGTGAGCCCATAAAAAAAAAAACACTCTGGACAAAAAATTAAAAATAAAAACTATAGAATTGGTGCTCACTGAAACAATCGGACTTCAACCGTTTGAAAAGACACAGGAGTCAAGAAACAATGACAACAATGACAGGCAGACAACTGCCATGATTTAGTGACTCATCTCCTCTTTTTTTCAAAAGTTTCCGTTACCACACCACCTGCATGTTCTGGCCCTGCTCCTGCCTCGCTGTGTGCTGCCAAGTCAAAACGGTGCGTACGAATGCGCACGCCTTTTTGTTCGTGTGGCATGAAGCGGCATCCATGTGGTTTTGTTTTATGCCACTGTCCCCTCCCCCAGCCTTCTCACGCACGGAAGGTAAATTCATCAACTGTAGCACATCTGGGATGTTTTTCTCCCGGAGCTGAAATTTTTGCCGCATTTGTTTTTGGCGGGTGAGATAGCCAACACATCTTCCAGGTCATTTTGCATCTTTTCTTATTGCTGTGTGATTTTTTTCACTTACATTTTTGTCCCATGTCGCTGACACAGAAAGTTCTGAAATCACGAGCTGCATCAGTTCTGATGATCTGCTAAAACCAAGAGTAACTGTATTTCCTTCATGCAGGTCAACACAGGTCAACGGTAGCTCTGTAGGTACAGGAAAACAAAAAAAACGATCTAAAACGAAGTTGTTGGACAGCTGGGCAGCTGAACTGAAGTCTGTGCTAACACCTGGAACCACCTGTCTTCAGGTCCAGGAGCAGGAGGCATGCGGGCAGCAGAGAAGCATGATGTAATCAGACAGCCCAGTGACTGCTCTGTCCCCCGAGGGCGTAGAGTGCACAGCAATACATTGTGCATCTTTAATAACAGTGCAGGGCACTATGGGTAAAGTGTCCTGACCAATGATTTGCATCCTACAAAGCAGCATTGCTGACCTAAGTGATTTCCCAGTGGATGGCAGCTTTTCTAACAAACAGACCCCTTGTTGTAAACAGGTGGTTGCATAAAAGATCATGCCAGTATGTCTGTGCATTTGGCACTTCCATCCACGGTAATAAATAACTGTGAGGTATTTGACCATGGTATTCTCTGGAGGAATACTATGAAGTGACAAGTACTACATAAACAAGAAATTCACTTAAAAAATAATAGAATTAACATAATCATTTATTATTATAAGACTCAGGTGCTTGTTTGTTTCAGCATTTTTCTTAATTTTTCTATTGCCAGTACTACAGAGCTACATACAAATATTTTTGGTTGTAATATAAATAGTCACGATTAATGTCAAATATATATATACTTTTTATCACTGCTGCACTTTACTTTAGTCTCTATAACACAAGAATGAACAGCAACAGCCACTAGCTTCGATGAAACACCCTGCACAGATGTGTGGTGTGACTTTGTGAAACTGAAAAAAGAGAGGTAAATTAGCAGAGCCAAAGCTGTAGTAGACCTTATCCCCCTTGTCCTCCACTCCAGTGACCTTGGGCCTGATGAAGAGTGTACCCTTGTAATTATTCCTGCTCTTGAGGTACCCCCTGAGAAAAACGTGTCTCCAGACCTTTGCTCAATGGAGCCAAATGGACCTGCACTCCCTGGTGGGAAAGACAAGACTGGCTCCCTGAAGCAGTGTGCACTTTGCACGGGGGAGGATCTGAACACTTTCACATAGGAGGCCAGGTTGAAACACCACTCAAAGAGGAGGTTAGTATCCTCAAAACTCCAATGCTCACAGTTAACAGGGACAGTTCTACCAGGGCTCAAACCCACGCAGCTACTGCCTGCACATCATTACTAGACAAGAGGCAAAGACCTGAGCCCACCATTCAGGGAAGTGATCAAACCATTGTTCTGACTTACAGGGGTTACTACCTTACTGCATGTATTCACTTGTGAACAGTCACACCACCATGCAAGACATTAGAAATGGCAGCTGGGCAGCTTACGCATACTACATGATTAAAGAGTATTTTGTTGTTATTAATATACAACATCTTTCAAGCAATATTTATCATATTGCTTTTTACATTCTAAAGTGGCAGTATTGTACATTGAATAACTGGTGTTATTTGTCAAAAAAGGTGTGAATTACAATGTCACAAAATGTCTTTTTACTGCTGAGGAATTGCCAGTAATTGACTGTCGGCTGCAATCTGTCCAGGCTATAACAAGCTTGGAAGGCTTGATGTTGATGTTTCTGCTACTTTTGAAGAATTCCTGATTTGCAGCCACTTCTCATTAGCTAGGTTGCTCCAGGCTAGTGGGGGAAAAATGATAGTGAAAGTCCAGCCTTGAGCAAAGTACTTACTTCAAGCAATTTAAAGCGGTCTTTGGTAAAGTCTCAGAAATGACACCCTCTGTCTTGGCTTGTGAAGAATCCCCACATGGCCTGCTCAGCTTTGCCCTTTTCCACTGGATGGCGCGATGGCAGATCATGTCTGCGGGGACTTCACAAGCAGAGTGCTCCTCTCCCCAGGGTCCATTTAGAGCGGCGACTCGCAAAGCTTCCTGAAATGCCCCGCTGCCCGTTTCCGAGAAATCTGTCTTTCTGCTGCCCAACCGCAGATGAGACAGAAAGCCTGGCTGGGTCTGGGTGAGGTGGGACGCCGAAATCGTGACCGGATGACAGTCCAACATTTGAAAGAGGAGAAGGGAAAGCTATGAGAAGCCTCTAATATGAAATACCGCAGTAGGCCTTGAGCTCTCTCCAGCCACAGCAGAGAGAGAAACGCAGAAGGTGGGATACCAAAATGTGTGACTCTGTTGTCAAAGAAACCCCTCCACACATATGAAGACATTGTGAACTACCGGCTGACATCAGACAGAAATACCTATTAAAGTGATACACCGATATACCCAATATGAATTAATACAATGCCATCATAATTTACATAACTGCTTTCACGCTGAGGCAATTAAAAACAATAGCTGGGGTCAGTCGAGACTTTTTTCCTCCCAGTTTTTACTGTTGAAAAAGGAAAGGACCTCCCGTAGGTGATCAGAAGGTCAAAAAGACAAAGCAACTTTGGTAGAACACCTTTGGAAAAGAATGAATGCTAAATTCATGCAAGGCATGAAAAAAATGCCCAGCATAATAAATCGTGAGCAATTCCACTGTGTGTTCTGTGAACGCTGTTGTTGCGACTAAGATAGAACCTGCCCTTCACTTAGTTCACTGGAGCGATTGTATTTCCTTTTCTTCGGGTGGTGGGGGGATATGCATTCTGTGGAGGTGAGAAAAATAATTTTAAAAAAGACTTTTACCCTTTGTTATGTCTGTAAATTTAATCTCACTCAATTTGGGATAATCTCCTTACATAGTGACATGAGTGAATGCTATGTCTTCGGTCAGAGGTTTTTGGTGATGCTGGCCCAGATCCAGGTAGTGTGGTACTGAAGACTTCCCTCCCCCCTGGTTTCTCTGGGTCCCTGTGAAGGCTTGTCCTGTGGAGAGGACAGGTGTGTAGCTGGCATTAAGGCCATCCTATAATAGTCAGATTAACTGTCCAACCCAAAATGAGAAGCTGAACAGTGAGGAGACCAGGGGAAAGTTACAGGAAGGTTAAGATCACACTAAAACAATCTGAGTATTTATGAGTATGAACATTGGATACTTGGAAAACTATTTTCTCATCTCAAAGCAATTAGTGGTGGTCTTATTATTACCTTAATTATCTTTGTCAATCATTTCCGATGCCTAAATAAATGTCAGCTGACATATAGTCATTATATATTCATTTCTTGTTGTGCAACTCAAGCTGTGAAGCCTATTACAGAATAATGAGGAGAAATACTGATTGAGAATAATGAACTGCATTCAAATTAACAAGCGTCTCTTATGAGAAATCTGGTTCTTTAAGTAGCACGTATGTGTCATGATTTGCCAGGGGTTGTGCTCACTGTGTGACCACGCCCCCTCGTTCTATTGTTACCACGTCTTCTTGTGTCCTTGTTTCCCTTGTTTGTCTGTGAGTGTTTGCACCTGGTTGGTATTTCCTGTTTTTACAATTTAGGATTGGTGTCTTCCCTGCTATATCGCTTGGTCTTAAAATCACCAGGTGTGCTGGTTTCACTAGTTTTTCTTCCACAAATCTCTATATTCCAGTCCTTTCCTTGTATTCTTCATTCTATGCTTTCCCACACCTTCCTATGCTTAAGCCCTTTTTAACATTTATGTCTTTGTAGTTTTGTGTATTGCTTTTGTTATTTGCTGTTGCACAGTTTTTGTCTTTGCAAATAGACCTTCCCCCACTTCAGTGCCTGTCTCTCCATGCCCGCACCATAACAATATGTACATGGCATGATTCCAGAGTGATTCACACGTAAAAACAGAAACATTCTTATTGTGACATGTAGAATGGACCACAGCAATTAAAATGTGAAATCATTTCGTAAAATGCGGTGTGTCCTGTACATTTTTTCTGTAAATAGTTAATACTTAATTAGACTAATTAATGAATCCCCCATAAGTGAAGGAACAGCTCTATTAGTTGAATTATTATCACTCATTTTAATTACCAATTATGCATTCGGGGGCCACTGAAAAAGACTGGCAGCGATCCAATCCCAGTCCAAGAGTGGGGATAGAGGGGCAGTGGGTTGGAGACAGGGGAGATATGGCACGCTGTCCAAACAGATCTTGCAGTAAACAAACTTATAAATTGGAATATTATTTAGTCATTATTTTATTAAATTTGTATGCATTAGTGACATCAGCAAAAAACTAAGAGTGAATGTTCGATTTAAATGTTGGTAAATCTGTATCTTAATTTCTTGTGTTTTTTTTTTTTGTTTTTTTTTTTGATAACCTTATCAGTGCGAGTTCAGGACAAATTTTAGCGAACATGTTTCCTCCTGATTGGATTTTTTTCCCCCTTAGTTTAAATATGAAGAAATAGTCTCGCAATTAACTGTGCTCTATGGTGCACTGCACAAAGGTAATTATCAGCATCAACGTGCCGCCACAGTCCTGCACCCCACGCTCACTCCTGGTAGGTTGGGGGAGGCTGGGCAGGCTCCAGAACAGTGGGTGCATTTTGCTTGGTGAGCGCTTGGCCTCAGAAGACTACCATACTTTTTATTTTTTTCATATGCAGCTGACCTCTGAGGAAAGAAAAAAAAAAAAGTTTAATGAGATAGCAAAGTGAGTCATTTGTCCGTGTTAGCAGATTGGTCAGTGTGTGTACATTATGGGAAAATAATTTATGCAGAAATGCGTTTGCCACCGTGAGACCTTGGAGGACATTCTGTAGCTTTACCGGTATGAAATTCCTCTAGTTTTGTCAAGGTCCTCTTTTTCAACCCTCCTTGGACCATGTTGTTGTGTTACTTTGCTATATTACAGACACATGGAATGCCTAAGCCTAATTAAAAGGCATAGCAGAAGATACTAACAGGTTGACAAATTTTTTTCTATCTTCCAAGAGCATTGAGACTTGTCTGATGCAACTGCAACTAACGCCAATGTCTGTGTGTTCTTAGTCTGCTTCACTGTACCATCTGCTGGACCCTGCCCCCTGCGGTCAAACAGTCCCATCCTCATTGTGGCTTGATCACCAGTTCAACCAAATGTAGAGTGCGTGATGGAGACAGACACAAAGACCACAGTGACATTCAATTTAGTTCAATTTATTTTTATATAATGCCTTTTGCAACACGTTGCTTCAAGGCGCTTTACAAGAATGAACTACAGTTATTACATGGAATTAACAAAGAATGGAATAATTAAAGTTAAATTAAAGCCAGGCAACAATAGATGAGCAGAACCAAAAACTCTGTGGTGTGGAAAAAAACTCAAACATCGACTGGGTCAAACATTGACTGGTTGGCCAACCCCTCCTGGGTATGTTAATGTTATAGAATAAAAAAATAATGTAAGGGCTATAAATATAAATTGCAATAAGAAGTTAGTCCAGGTTCCAGATGTAGGAGTAGGTCTTTGTAGGCTTGCAGGATACCTTGGGCAAAGGCCTCATCCAATGTGAGAATCCAACCCCCTCGTTATTGTTAACCCATGAGCTGGTTACTACATCATTTCCTCCCACTACTGAACCAAATACAAGCCTCAATGCACTATACATGTAAATAGCACCTTTTACTTGAGAGTGACGTGCTCCTTGGTGAAACCCAAGTGTTAACACGCTGGAACCGCCCGCTCAGTCTGCGGTTCGGTTCCACTGGTAGCACCAAGCTCTGATTGTCTAATACTGTCAGGGCTCCGTACCGTTCCTCCTCATCAAATTCCTGTCCATTATCTCTAAAAGCTTTGCGAGTGCAGAGGCGTCCTGAGCGATCAGCCTGGGTTAAAGAGGAGAAACCTGACTTTTTTTTTTTTTTCCTGTTTCCCTCAAGACGCGTACACCATTAGCCCAGCGGGCGGCTCTTCGGTTCCTCAGCACTGCTCCGGAAAAGACGTCCGGAACCGCTTACCCACAGTGGCACAGGCATCAGCCACAGTAAGAGCCGCCCGCGCTCCGATTACATCCACCCCACATCGCTATTTAAGCGCCGCTTTCCCTCTATCTGCATATTCACGTTATGCTGTGTTAATAATAACGATCAGGCCTGCAGACATTGTGTACAATGAACAAAGGAACTCAAAGCCTCTTTGTGTACGGTGTGCTTTTGCTATTGGCCGGTCACAGTGTGACTAAAAGCAGCTTGTGCTATTAGTTATCGTTCATTAGGAAAAAAAAAATGACAGAAACAATTTTTTTGTCTGTTTCCTCCCCCATAATCTGTATGCGGTATGATGAAAGCAAGCGTTTTTTTGCTAATTGTTTTTAAGCCATCAATGCTGACTGTGCCAGTGTGATCCAATTACATAACCATTCTAATTTTGGGCAGGAAAGAGCAGTCTCCATATCTATGGGCTGATGTCTTCTGGTGCCAATTTAATTGGAACAGAAGCTTTTGTAAGCATTTAAAAGTCTTGCAAAGATCTGTCAGTCAGGACAATAGAATGATACAGAAGAAAGAATCTGAAGGGAGAAAAAAATTGCTGTCATTTACACAGACTGTAACCAAGTTAACAAAATAATGTGTCAATTCACAGCGCTCTCAGAATCCATTTTTAACCTGTAATTTACATGTGTTTTTGCACTGACATCTTTCTATGACTAGATGAAAGCTGCCTGCTATTTCTTCCATAATAACAGTTGCTGGCCAGAGACTTAGTGGTGTGTTTTACTCTCCAGTGAGTTCTATCTTCTGCAATCTGAGAAACTTTGATGGAAGCTGGTCAGAAAAATCTCAGAAGCATGGTCAGCTGAAGTACATTAGTTTGCACTGCAGATTCTTACAAAAAATAAATATACAGTAACAATTCCTATACCACACAATGAATGTTACTCAGAGGCTGACCAAAGATCCTAGTTTGCAAATTCTTGCAGATTTACAATTTTTTTGTATTTATATATGTATATATGTATATTGCAGAAATCAAATCAGCATTCATCTGTTTGAGCCTTTGAATGATATCAGCTAAACTGTGTGTTTCCGCAAAGGTTAGGATTTGAAAAATAGTGGTTAAAGGTTGATTAACAGTCCCCTTTTGCATGTGGGTTTAACACAAATGGCAAAACAAAAAACACACTAAAATAACGACCCCCTTGATTTTAGAGAGGCAAGCAGATGGAGAGTGAAAAATGTGACATTTAAATAAAGGCCTTGGACACAGCCCATGTCAATGTACCCTGGATCCTGGCAGGGAAATTTACTAGTGGCTGAGGCTTCGTCACATGCAAGGAAACATTACAGAATGTCATCTGAAAATAGAGTGTTGGAAAAACAGAAAGGGACAGCATTTTTACTGTTATACTAGACCTGTTTAAGAAGTTATTACCATCACCATCCTTTTTGTGACTGATCATAGAACAGATTCTGCCTGCTTAGTCTCTTCTGTGACATTACAGAGACTCCTCAAGTTACGAACATCCAGCTAGTGAACATTCATAGATACAAACAAAGGCATTTAATGCATTTAATTAATTCGTTCAATTTTTGTTTGGAGAAAGGAACTGGGAAGCCGCAGCTAAAAAATTTTACGTACGCGGCTCTCTAGGCAGGTACGGCGTTTGGCCGCTACATAGGCCGGACAGCACATACACGTACGCTGGAGTGCTCCAGGATTTGTGATTTATTGTGAATTATCCAGTGCATCGCATATCCATAACGGCTGGTGAAGAGCGTCTGGCTAATGATGTTAGCAGTAATGCTAAAAAGTGACAAGCCATCTCAACGGAAACAAAGGTGGTGATAATTATTATTATGTAGGCGTTTTGAGGGAAAAATAAATGCAAGAGGCGAGTGTCTTGTCAACCTACCTGAAAACAAGGACTTTAATGCTTTTCAGTCAACAGCAAGGAAAAAAGAACACCTGGCGAATAGCCCATATGGAATAAACTGTCGCTTTCCTAAAACGGGCAGTCGGTTTGGTGAGTTCGGTTTCATGGTAACCTCTACAATTATATTACTATAATAATAATAATTATTATTATTATTAGCACAGTTCATTAACATAATTTGTGCTTTTTTATTCTTTTTGTGTTTTTGGGATAAGACAACAAACTTTTTACGTTTTAATACAACTTTATTATATAACTAACACGCTGTATAATGTTTGGTAGGACCACACGTAAAGTGTTCATACAAATTATGAACTTAAGTACAATTCACGTTATGAACGGCTTCTCGGAACGTAACTCGTTCGTAAGTTGAGGAGTCTCTGTACGTTGTATATGCCCCCTCACTCGCGTCATGTATTTCAATGTCTCTTTTATGAATGTTGCCGTTAGGTTGCTGTCCATTAGGTAACTCAAGTTTTTTGTGTAATATCCCCAGATTTTGCCAAGCAATTTGGCTTCAAACTGTGATTTAAAGTGTACCCAGGAAAGCTGAGCTTTTCCCTTTTAAACAACTATCAAAGCTGGTTTATATTTGATCTGCCCAATGTGGAATGCCGCAGTCATATGTATTATAGATCTTACATCAAAAAGCATGAAGGCAGACCAAAGAGATAACAGAGCACTGCTCTGTGTTTTTACATGAACCATGTAGAGTCATAGATTCCACTATAATGACCTAATATAAGATATTGTGTGCTGCATAATCACCTTTGCCATTACTGAAACAGCTCACAAAATTGAACCTAAGTCATTATGACTGAAAAATCAATCAGTACATGTGTCTAACTTGTAAAACGTAAAGAATTTTCACTTAACCACCTCAGTCCACCATTTTGCAATGAGTTACAATCAGGACTGCAGGTCACGTAAAAATGTAGGTATATCCTGTACTAGAACTCTAAATCTCATTTAAAAATTATGCCAAAAGGGTATGAAGACACATAAAAATTACAAGCAAAGGTGTGAGAGAGTGCAAAAATTACTGGGTCTGATCACATCCTTTTTTTTTTTCTTCCTCCCGGGGTTCTGCAATCAGTAGATGTTGCTGATGTGAAGCTTGACGGAAAGTGGCCAGAAAGACGCATCAAGTCGGAATGGCCTCTCCTGGGGGCTTTCAAAAGTCACTGTATCAGAAGGGCAACCAGAAGAAGCTTTATTCTCAGGCAAAAGCATAATGGGACAATACAAAGCTATGCTAATCACAGTCATGGTCAGATCTAGGGGCGGGGCCATTGGGGCACTGGTCCAAGCAAAAATCCGATTGGCCCCTTTAGCTCCCCACTACTGTCAGTCACTAGTCACATCATAAATGATATAAGACACATGGTTGGCCCATCTATGTTAAGTATGGCTTCTTTGTGTGCCCCCCCCCCCAAAAAAAAAAAAATAACTAGCTAGAAAAACTCTGATCACAAGTGTGGAAACAAAAACAGGTAAAATGATAATAATCAGCTAGCACAAGCAAAAGGTACCTGTGTACTAGTGGTACTAGTGCTGACTTCTCAAAATTAAAAAAAATTTTAAAAACATGATAATAAACCATGACTGCTGTATGGATTGCAGTAAGAGTAAACTGGATTGCCATTCAAGTGTCACACATGTAAGTTAATTATCATCAAAATAATCTAGACACAGAAAATAAACAGAATATGAACATACCATAAAAATTATAATAATAATAATTTTTCACAGGGAGAGGATGTCAGATGCAGGTATAAATACACATGAAACTTTTCAATGGGAGTTTTACAACCCATCAGTTTTTGGGGATGTACAATTGTGGTTATAATGAATAAAATATTTTCTCATGCAAATTTACTCCCAGAATGAAATGATAACATCATATTAAAAAAATATATACTATGTACCTGTCAGCCTTTTGCTTGTCAGCCAGTGTGACCAGTGTCCAAAAAAATTTATAATTTATAAAGCAAGAGAATTTTGAAGCCAACCTCACCACACCATTACCAAGGTGCCATGTGTGTTGCATTGTGTTGCCTTGTTTAAAAGTGAAAACAAATAAATAAAAGAGGCTGGTTACTGTTAAGGTGATCTTTCTACATCACAATGACAGATGCAGCTCCCTTACTCCTCAGTATCCAGTGGGACTGTCTGCTGTACCTTTTGTACCTCTGTCACACTGTGCCAGTTTGCACGTTTCAGCGGCGGCTCCTGCCATCTCCCAAAGGCTGGCTGAAGCTCTCCAGACTCCCACAGAAGAGGCACTCTAAAGGGAACCATTTCTGCTGTTACCTCTGAGCTACAAGCACAGCAGACTCCCTGAGATTTGAATACAATATACTTCACAATTCCTAAGAATAATAGAAAACTCAGATACTCTAAACGGACAGGGTTGTTGGGTGGTGTTCGTGGGGGAAGCAAATAGCTTTGTATTAATGGCACTGTATCAAAAGCTTTGTGGATGTGATTGTCCACAAATTAATGTATCCACAGTATGTGCCTATTTATATGTGCACGTGGGTGCTCGTTATGAGGGACGGAATATCGGAAATTAATGTGCAGCATTAGCAGAAGTGCTAAGGACTGAGCATGTGTGTGAAAAATGTAGTACATTAAACAAAGTACACAACATTAATCTCATTACAGTTCCTTAAAAAAATTTACAACACATTTCATGAATTAGAGGTTTTTGAATTCCTATACTGTATATCATATAATACATAGTATATAAAATTATATGACTGTTTGTGAATCGCATGAGCAGCCTTTAAATGCCCTTAGAAAGGCTAATACTATGGTGTAAACAGTATACATGTCCAAAGTAGATGCCCTAAGGAGGTCTGCAGTTTTATTTACTACTCATCCCACAGATACGCTGCTAACTACACCTTTGCAACCCTTTGGACCCCCCTCCCCTTTAACCATCCCAGTGACACAGGTGGATTTTGGGTGCAGTGCTAGGAACATTGTCTATTTATAGACCTCTAGCCAGCCGTGCAGTTAAGTACCTAAACAAACGCTATAAAGCAGTAATGCCTGTACAGTGGCAAAATTTTCATTTAGCCTCTTGAGGTCACCTTTTGAGGAAATTATCTATAATTAAAATTAGAAATATCCTTAAATATGCAGACGTTTAAGCATTTCGTTTGAATTTTGTATATCTTATCTGTAGAATGGTTAAAGGTAAAGCAGGTAAAATATTTCATATGTAGAGTCACAGTACACATGGCTTATACATAAGAACCTGTTTTAATTACCACTTAAAATGCTGTCGTTTCAATTTACGCTCCACTCAAAAGAATATATCTAAAGCATCAGCTGAGGTGCCACCGTAAAAATTTCATAACACACATCTGAAACCCAACCAGACACAGTGTAAAAACTGTTCAAGCTAAAAGCCTGCTTCTCCATTGCTTTGTCCTGGGGTAAATGAGTATACGGCTGTTCACAAATCCCAAGAGAACATCATTCAAATCAGCTACATGATCAGTTTTAAATGGTGCATACACAGTGTTTTTAGACACCAAGCAGCATGTGTCATTTTCAAACAAAAACAAACAAAAGTCACACCCTCGGTGAGAGCTAGACAGGAAACATTATCTTTCGCGGTCTGTGCAGTGAGAGCAAACCAGTTTCACTGACATTTTAACCAGGGACAAGAACACATGCTGATGAATAATGCAGCCAGCGGCGCCAGCAGTCATCTACATTTCAGACCCTCCATATCGCGATTAGATCACATCTCCAGGAAGGAGGGCGTTTGACTAGTGGGGGGAGCAGTGATTCCATCCATCCCCAAATCCTACTGGTTAGGATGAATTGAATGAAACAAGACAGAAGAAAATAAGGTGCTCACACCAATATGTGAATACCGAAGCTTTGATGCTATCAGTTTATAGGTATACATCATCTTCAAATCAAATTATGCCTTGAGCATCTACTCTATTTTGTACCACAATAGGCACGACTTTTTCGACTTCTTTTTTCTCGTTTCTTTCCCACCGTCACAGTAATTGTCATGCTCGAAACATCTTCATTGCAGATCTTTCAGCTCCATTATAGAACAGCCGCTTTTGTGCTCTAAGACTCTCAATCTGAATAGGAGCAATGACATTTTTGGGGGCCCTGATCAAGACCGTATGGAAGCCATATAGAATGTAAAGTGCCCCCCAGTCCAGGTCTGTTAGTTTTTTTTTTCTCCTCCTAACTGAGTGTTAACGGGTGTTTATTTTCTGAAATAGAGTCATTTTAAAAAATGCACTTTTTTGTGAATTTCATTTCTCAATGGCAGGGAGAGGCGAGCCATCACATGACAACTTAAGTAAACACATACAAGCTGTTGGGTTCACTGAGGCTGATGCTGTTGACTGCAGCTTTAGGAATTATTCGATGCATATATTACTCCAAATCACATCCATTAAGATCAACAACACATCCATAAATACTACATATACCACGTTTGCTAAAGCAGCATTGCTGTCAATGTCTCGGTGCCCATATTAGCACACAATCAGCCATTCGCTGATACTCTGTGACTTCAAAAAGTTGTGGATGGTTACCCGTTGCTCTCACTCTTTCCCTACATCCTAACTTTCAAAATCTTTAGTTTCACCTAAATGGAAAACAGCATCTCACTAACCTCAAAACCACGGACAAAACTTAAAGCCCTGAACACTGCAACTTTTTGCATCTCTTCAGCACCTGTCCACTAGAGCATTTCACAAGAGGTAAAACATATAACATGGGGTGGGGCAGAGGGACTTTCATAGGAGGAAAATCTCGGACAGGCCTCCACAGTCCGCATGCCGTCTGAATGGACTTACCTTGGCATGGTGTTGCCAGAGTCCCGTGTTCAATTAGAGGCAGCCAGGGAAAGGTGGCAAGCCTGGCAGCCTTTGGAAGTCACATCAAGAAACCTTAGCAAGGGGGCAGGTATAGTAATGTATCTGCCAAGTGGAACAGGTTTTGAATTTGCTTTCCTTAGCCTAATTTTTTTATAGTGACAATGCCCGAGGTGGGCACAGCTTGACATGACACTTATTTAGATACAGATGTTGCAGCTGTAAACCCCCTTGCCATTTAATCCTTCTGTTTCCCCTTGCATTCATTGAGCCACAGTTTACCACAATATGCGCCCTATGAAGTCATAATATAGTTGATCATATACTGTAAAATACCCAGCAAAAACATGCCTCGTGTAGCTCTGGTAGCCTCCTTAGATCCAGCAGCTCCACCACAGACCTACAGCTGGCTTTGTCCACCATGCATCTTGAGGTTATTAGCTGACTGTTACACAGTTGAGGAAAGTGACAGGTACAAGCACAGGGTCTCAGATATAGTGTACACACGGGTAACATGGAAGAATTGTAGGCAGGGAGGAGGTGGGCAGGGGAGGTGGATCTACACAAATTTCTTGCCATTCAGAGGTACTCAAGCTGACATCCTTCTCCATGGCTTCTTGAGCAAGATGGTCACGCCGCACCCCATAGAGACATCTGCGGCAGGAGTGATAAATGAGGCCCCGCCAGGCCCGGTCTCTGAGTGCCCTTGGATCAATCCTCTTATCTGCCACCTGCCAGTGGGGGCCCTGATTAACGGCACACGGATTGCCCACGGCGTCCTCATTCATTACAGAGTCAGTGCTGGAGCTTTGGCTTCCGGTGAAGATCCTTTGCAGGTGCGGCTGTTCTCTCTCTTCCATTGGATCGCACCCCCCACCTCAGCTGGGTGACGTAGCCCAGGGCAGCCAGCCCAGTGAGCTCGGTGGGTCCATTCACACCATGAAGTTCATTCCCAGCATAACGTGCTATGTGTATAAATCACTGAATGGTACATGTCAAGATATCTTAGCTGCATGCATCACAGAACACTATTTAAGGTCAATGTGTAAATAAAAGCAGAACTCGGTTGCTATGCATATTTTAATGGAAAATGTTAATCATTCCTCTAAGAGCATAAGATTTGACTGCACATTTAAACTCCTATTTGTTCCGTTTTTGACCAGGACACAAGATCAACGCTATGCTGTCTGAGTTTCCCTTTAGTACTTTCAGAACTTTTAAATTTAAAACAAGCTTTAACTTTTAATTGTTTATATTATCAATCTGTGTTTGTCTTGTTCATCTTTAATACTTTATAATTATAATCTTTCAAAAATACTTTTGTCATTAATGGGCAATAAATATGCTGTCAAAAAAGGCAAATGTAATCCGTTAGGGACATTAATTACAATGTCTTGAGTTTTCTGTTTCTTTTGGGGACTGTTTTGCATGTAATTGGCGCTGTGGCTAAAATGTTGTCTGTTAATCATCACACACTGTTTCCAAGGTCCATTTTTTGAATATGGCTTTTATAGACTGAAAACAATTAAAATTAACAAAAATGTGTTTTTCCTTCTTTTTCCCATCTGAAAACAGCAATGCCAGTGAATAAATAAATCAGCCATACAAGTCAAAGGAGCATTAGTTAAGCCCAGAAGCCTTCATGTTGAAGTCAGATAGGTTGGGATGAAGCATTAAGCTTTGATCTGTTGCCTAGGGAGACTTAGCCTGGAAGGAAGAGGAAATTCAAAAGTGATTGAAGCCTTTTCTCTCTCCGTCTCCCACATGCCCACCCCTCTCTCAGAGTTGACAATTTCTAACGTGTTCCCTGTGACATTTACTATGAGGAGAAAAGGGGGGAATTAAATTTAGCAAAAGAAATCCTCAATAATCTCAACCTATATTTAGCTGCAACAAAGGAAGTGTGTAATTAGCAGAAAGGTCGCTCCAATTCCTGAAACAGTCACTCTGAAAGACTGTGAAAGGTGATTCCTATAACTTGCCCTTGAAAATGCATGTTTACTTCCTTTCCAGTGGGTACAATGTGGTGCTGTTTCAGAATTTTGAACTGTGGCAAAAGTTGTTTTGGAAGATTTATAAATATAGGAAATACAATTATCCCATGATAGATTAAAATTTTGCTTAACAAATACATACATGTATAACTATAGCAGCAGACGTTACATAAACTAGCAGAAAGAAGCTACTGTATATCAAACAGCTCCTGTTCCAGATATCGATAATTTAACAGCATTTTCTTGATGTCTTTATTTCCTTTTATTTTACTGTTGCATCCCTGCGGAGGTTTTTGTTTATCCTGTTTACCACTGCTCTATTTTAAGGACTGAACACATGTTTTTTAAACACCAAAACAAGACAGAGGAGACTTAACACAGGGACGATGGGTGGGGTTCTGCAAACTGCCTCTCTGAGGGACCTTGGCGGGTGAGTTATTCCATCCATGTGGAAGCAGCGTAGCTTGTAGAGCCACCCTAACCCTCATGATTTCTACCCAGGGACCCAAAGATAGCGTCAGTTAATGGGGAAACAATATAAAAGTACGTAATGAAATGCATGAAACAGAGGGGGCAAATAAGAGTTAAGTGCTAATTTTTAAAGGACTTCAGTCCAATTAAATGGTAGTTTGTGGCTAGAAAGAGATCTGGGCCTTTAATTGAAGCGCAGTGAAACAAAACATATTCCCTAATTACAGTATTTATTTTTTTATGAAATAAGTTTAGTGTCAAGTGAAGGAGTTTAAGCTTCTTCTATCCTGTCCTTCCTTTGTCTGTAATTGCACAGATTTTTCTATTTGGCCCACACACTGCAGATACAAGTGAAAAAGTGCTGGCAGGTGAATTACTGACTTCCTGTTTTACATTGGCCGCTTCACCACATCGAAAACTCTAGCTGTAAGAAATAATTAATAAGACATATCCGAACATATTTCTGCATTCAATTAAAATGTGATATGTCATAGCTGATATTTAATACAATACGCAATTAACCATGTGATGTCATTTTCCAGCACGTTTGGGACAGGTATGAAGGAAAGTGCGCTACACAAATTGAACTGAACTAAAAGTCATAGATCTTCTAAAGGTACACCATGTCTTGATTAAATTCTAGGACCAGATGGACCCTGTGCTATTCAGTACCGAAGAGAACTTTCTCACCACCGATTCTATGACAAAGTCATTTTGCACACATGGGTAGAATCATTTTCCACCACAATCATCTTTGAAGTGGAGAAGAAAGGTCAGCCAAGGGTGAACACAGTCACATATTGTAAAAGTTCAGAGATTTTCAACACTATTTTAGGTATATTGCTATGAAGAACATGTTGTAAAAAGCACACAAGTAAATACATATTTGTAAACATTTATTAAGGCTTTAACATGACTAAGGTCTCTGTGTTTACACATCAATACATTGCAACTGAATAAATGTTTTGCGGTACAGACTGCTTTCACATATTACAGTTTACACTTCAAAGTGTTAACCTTGTTTAACAGATTGGCTACATGTCTGCGTCATATAAACATTTTATTTATGTTTATTTACCAGTTTCAAAGGCTGTGGCTTCATGTGGATGGACTTTTTAGGTTCTTCCTGTGTTCAGATGGATTTCTTCAAGGCTGTTCTGTTTCCTCCCACAGGCAGACTGGTGACTCCAAATCGAACCAAATATTTCTGTTTATGTGTATCTCTTCAGCAGCAGGTATTCCTAATGCTGAACATAGTTGGTGTCCATTTCCTCACTGAGAATACAAGCTTTTCTTTTCCACTTCTACCTAAACCCTCATTTCCAAAGCAAGAAGGTGATTGGCTAGTATGTCTCCCTGTAATTGAGAACTTGAAAAATATATACACTGCATAAACATTTTTAAAATGCAAAAATCAATCACTGAAGTAAATAACACAGTAATTCCTTTAATAATTAAGTGTGATAACACACAAATTGGTAAACATTTCATTAATGTGTGAAATACGTGTCTTACATGAGGAAAAATTACAAATGGACAGCCCTCCATAACTGTCGGCATACTCGTTGACTTATTTGAGTGAGAGCGTGCGTTGGCATGACGGCACGTCTGTTGCCAAGCCTCGCCGGGAGTTCAGCAGCACTTTCTTCAGTCAATGTATTAGTCATTAAGTGCGAGGAGCTGGCTTCTCCCCAGGACCGCGAACGTCCCGGCGACAGAGATGACGGGAGTTAATTACCGTCAGTATTTAGGCTGATGACTGATAAATGGGGGCGATTATGCAGCGCCGCTGGCCCTGCCTCTTCCCGCTTTGCGGCCTCGGTTATTTCCCCAGACAGCGGGGGGTTCTGCCAGACTGGGGTAGGCATCGCTCCCAGAGCTAATCTGTGGCAGGTTCCTGTGATGATGCGTAAAAGCTGGGATGTGACTGGAGATAACGCAGTGGATGAAATAGGGTCGCCAAAGGCAGATCGTATCCAGGCATTAACCCAGGCTACCAGCTCCACGTTTACAGCACGTTGCACCACCAAGCCTAGTGCATCCGTCCACTTTGACGACATCCACGGCTACCAGTACTCTAACTGCAGAGAATCGCTCCTGCTCTGACAGTGTTGAGACGCTCAGGTGTTGCTACAATGCGTAGCATATTTTGGGTTTCAGCAGGTCGCACCTGTGCTTTGAGATGACCGGTCATCCACAAAACAGTTCGCACTCTCTGAGACCAATATGCCCTCCAACTCTGCAGTGCTGTTACACTGGATGTGTCCAGCGCTCCCTTGAAATGTCATGCATATGTGACTGTAATGCAAGTGTAAAAAAGGACTGGAAAGAATAAGGAAACAGCAATGACCTTTCAGGCAGAGGTCTAAAATGCAATTTTCTCTATGGACATCCCTTTTAAACGAGGGCCCGTGCTGATTATTCGGTCCAGCTCTTTTAGAGTTTGAGGCTAGAAAACACGTTCAATAAAGGAACAAAAAAAGCATTTGCTGTATCTGTCATTTCTACTCTTGGGAACGTCAGAAAATCAAAACGCAAACAAAATGTTATTCAGCTCCCCACCTACCCCAAAAAGCCACAACATCCAACTTTGGATAACACTTCTGTGGATTTTCATATGTGTAGAAAGTTAAAAGAGACATAGTTATTACATTTTATCAGTAACTCAGTTTCCACCCACTTGTCCAAATGAGGGTTGCAGTTTATTTTCTGTTTAATATGTTATTATTTGCCACCATTAAAGTAGAGACAAATTTCAAGTTCTAAAGGAAGCAGGGGTTTATGCCCCAAGGTTAAGGTATTTAACTGTATCTCTTTATGTAAGATTATGTTTTTTATGGATTATGGTCAGCATTCCAAGGCTGTTTTGGGCAGTTTCTGCATAAATACAAATTAAGGATATACAGTCAATCCATGTGTTTTGTGGAGTTTTGCATTTGGTCAGGAGTCGAGTTGATTTCATTCAAGGTTATATGTGTATGTGCCATAGGGGACAAAGTTTTCAGTATTTTGAGACCCAAAGTTAATTGTAAGCGTTGAGGATGAACATCCGCATTGTTTAGTTCATCCAGAGAAGGTCTACACATGTCTGTCAAGTATGCTTCTCAGTGATGAAAACACTGCCTTGAAAATTATGGAAGGCACCCTAACACACTTGAGGCCTCTTACAGAATCAGCAGTGATAAAAACAAGCAAAGGGCCATTGTAGCAAACTATTCTAAAAAAGGCTTTTGTTAGGAAGCAGACAAACGACTGGTGCTTGTGATGATGCCAGTGTGGCAGGCCGAGGGCTTTCAAGTCAAATTTTATAAATCTGAAACAGAAAAATGTCCTCGGCAATTCAATTCAATGCCTCATTGCCATTAGGAAAAGAAAAAGAGAGAAAAGGAAGGATACGGCATGTAAAGGACATGCATTCCCGAGGTATGAAACAAGCGTACCTTTTGTGCATATTATAAAGTAATAACACACCTCTAGTCCCAGTCACCTTCAGCTCTGCTGTCGTAAGCTGGACAGTTTTAACTTTTCTCCTACTCACAATGAATGCCTTAAATACACTGTCACGCACATTATGTGACAGGGGTCCGTACCTTAACAGGGCTGGCGAAACCCACCACTGTTGGCCGGCACAGGCAGAAATGTGCCCAACTTGGTAATAAATTAATTATTGATCCCACATACACCAGCTACACCAGTAGCCCCTGGGCTAAGACAGCAAGAAGGAGCCTTCCAAGTTACTACCAATTATCACCATCCAGAAGCACAGCCGAGGCAGCCAACTGACAGGACGGCAGTGACGCCACAGTGGATATCTTTAACCTCTGCTACCACTTGCATTTTACTTTAAATAAGCTTTCCGAATAGCCCTGCGCTTCATTATTATCTTGCTCTGTTCTGCTAACCTATATTTAAGTAACATTATTGTTTCACTCAGTGACACAATGGCACTTTTTAATTTTACTTACATTTTACACTGCGGTGCAAAAAACTTTTTTTTTCTTCCCACTGATGTTGTCATGGTAACGCTGTGGCCTGACATTTATGACATTCTGCATTTCTGTCCAGCTGAATGCATTGTGCAACTATTAATACTGTAAACAACCAGCCAGTGTTTATTGTGAACAGTTGCAATCGAAATTTACAACGGTAATTAAAAACAATTACAACAACTAATGGAAAACCTAACCTTCACCTACCGGTTATATTATGGCATTATTTTTGAAATTATGTCTTTTTTTTCTCATAACAATGTCCTGTTATGCATAGCCACGTAGCGGATGCAGGAGGGAGGACCCGTGATGAGGATGCTGTTGATTCAGCGCACCTGTGTTTATTTAAAAGGTTTACTACAGACACATGGTACTCAGTGTGCATGTGATCATGGCAGAAGTAAAGAGAATGTGTGCATTTCAGACTGGTGCTGTGTAATATTTATAGTATCACTTAGAGGACTCTTCAGTGGGTTGGCGCCCTGCCCTGGGTGTCCCCTGCCCTGAGTGTCCCCTGCCCTGCGCCCTATGTGTCCTGTGATGGGCTCCAGGCTTCCGCGCGACCCTTAACAGGATGAAGCAGTATAGACGATGACTGACTGAATGACTGACTTAGAGGACTTGTTTAGTTAAAATAAGCAGACATTAATATTCAAATTATTTGATGCCATTGTTGTATGTGGATTTTTCAATTATAATGCAGCTGACAACAGATGTCCTTGCAGCTCAGCCCATAAAATCAGGCGGCTATTCTAGATTGAAGAGAACAGCTGAGCTCCATAACACATCCACTGCTCTGTTGCTAGCAGATTCTTATTAACTGACAAAAAAGTGTTTTGCTTCAACAGGTTTTCCTGCTAATCCCCCCTTTTTGCTGTCTGCATCCTTGTCAGTAGGGTGACCATGGGGTCCCATTAAGAAGAAATATTGTCTTAACCATCTTCTGTCTCTTCTGCTTTCACAAAATTACAACATTGGGCCACTCCTAACCACCAGGCCTGACTTCCCTCTGGCTGATCTGCACACAGACTTTTTCGATGAGTATCCCTTGGCGCAACTGCTATGCTATTAGGTACCCCATGTTATTAATACTTAGAGAGAGCAGGCAGCTTCATGCAGGCTGGATTGATTTTTTTTTACTACCTTGCACTATTATTTAGCAAAAAAAAAACCTGTCATATTAGATACACCCCCGTACATACAGCCCTCCAAACTCTTGGTTGAGGAACACTTTGCTACACTGAGTCATGCAGCTCAGAGGTAAGAACTGCTGTCCACTTCAGTGCTGAGACTCACCACACATTCCTCTTTATGCCATCTGCAACACTGTTATTAATCTCATTGAAACCCCCCCCCCCCCCCCCCCGCACCCCCCTGAGCGGCACCGCCGGGGTGGGGTGGCGGGGGGGTGGGGGGGGGAACAAGGGGGGGCCCC
>JABJVR010047850.1:10023-26299 GCA_025773905.1 Chitala chitala
TGGTGACCGTGTCCGCATCATGGTGACCGTGTCTGCATCATGTTGACTGTGTCAGTGACTTGGTGACCGTGTCCGCATCATGTTGACCGTGTCAGCGACTTGGTGACTGTGTCCGCATCGTGGTGACCGTGTCAGCGACTTGGTGACCGTGTCCGCATCGTGGTGACCGTGTCTGCGACTTCGTGACCATGTCAGCGACTTGGTGACCGTGTCCGCATCGTGGTGACCGTGTCTGCGACTTTGTGACCGTGTCCGCATCGTGGTGACCGTGTCTGCGACTTTGTGACCGTGTCCGCATCGTGGTGACCATGTCTGCATCATGGTGACCATGTCAGGGTCATGGTTACAGTGTCTGTGACTTGGTGACTGTGTTTGCGTGATAGTGACACGGGAAACTGCACTTCTGCTGTTTTGTGATACCACACTTTTTTTCATGGACTATGTGAACATGATGTGTTCTGTTTTAATAGTAATAATAATTTCTATATTTTAATTTCAAGCTTTTTTAAATGTTAATTGTAATTCTTCAATATTAAATTTGTTTCTAAAAGAAGTTTAAATTGATTAAAGCTGTCAGAAGCTGATTGGATACATGCCTCAGATGAACCACCAGATGTAGTTTATAAATATTGCATGTAAGTGAATGTCGTTAGCAGTTATGCTGCTGAGGGTGGAGGGTTCAGCACACCTGAAGATGGGTGTTAGTGCTGCGCTAACATCACTGTCCGTACACCTGAAGATGGGTGTTAGTGCTGCGCTAACATCACTGTCCGTACACCTGAAGATGGGTGTTAGTGCTGCGCTAACATCACTGTCCGCACACCTGAAGATGGGTGTTAGCGCTGCGCTAACATCACCGTCCTCACATGGCGCAGTTTAACACCCTCCTCTCACTGCTTTTTCTGTTTTATGTATTCATCCTGCTTCTCATTCGTTCCGTGTCTTATTATTGCGCCTTTGAGCCCAGAGGCCAGCAGCACTCTTGAGGAAGAGCAGCTGTTTTCTCTGATGCTGTAACCTTGGCAACTTGCTGAGGATTCGCACCATTTTCCAGGGAAGATACCACCTTGGAGAGACAGAAGAAAAAATAAAACCAAAGAGATATTTACAAAAAATGTAGAGGAGCAGAGAGCTGTCTCATACAGGAGGAAGTTCCACCCTCCTGCTGGACAGGCCCAGTTCTACTGGTTTTACATGGCACCCCCCCCCTCCACAGTGGCACCGAAGCACTTTACCACATCAGGGCACGGTGTTTACATTACAGCCATGTGTACAAAAACGCAATGTGACGTTAAAGTAAAATTCACAGAACACATATCTGGTGATCCAGACTCACATGGCTGACCAACTCACACAAAATCCATCCTGACTCCTGCATGTGTAGTGAATGTAAAATCCTGTCCTGTGTGTGGCAGTCTCAGGTCTCCTCTGAATGTGTGAGGACGGGATGGACATAGCGGAGCGTCCTGCTGTGTGTGGCAGTCTCAGGTCTCCTCTGAATGTGTGAGGACGGGATGGACATAGCTGAGCGTCCTGCTGTGTGTGGCAGTCTGAGGTCTCCTCTGAATGTGTGAGGACGGGATGGACATAGCGGAGCGTCCTGCTGTGTGTGGCAGTCTGAGGTCTCCTCTGAATGTGTGAGGACGGGATGGACACAGTGCAGATAACATTACATACGCCCTGGCTTTGCTGCCAAACACATTTCGCTGGTCATGACCTCCTGGGACAAAATTAGACTAGGAACAGAATTAATACAGAGCTTTTCTCATGCAAACTACACTTTTAAATGCTCCATTTACTAAACAGCTCAAGGGGACACGTGGACTCGATTTTATTTGATTATTATTATTATTCTGTTCCAAAATAAATAGGGAGTCTGGAATTCTGTCCTTCAGAAGTGGGTGACCTTGCCATGGGGCAGGAATGTTTTTCTTTTTAATTTATTTTTTCTTTTTTTGCCCTTAAGGCAGCGGGACTCTGAGCTCTTCAGACACACATGAAGTACAGCCACTGACTGGAATGGGGCTCGGGACCGCAGTGACACAGAGACGGCCCAGTGTAACTTAGCAGATAAACCCAAACCGAACAATGTTCACACTCTTTACTTTGGTTGTCACAAAATCTCTGCAGAGATTGTAGTCTTGCTTTCACTTACTAGATATAAATGTCAATATATATTTTTAGCGTTTTAAATGTTTTATTTACAGCAGTTTAGAGAATGAACTGTTTTAAAAACTGATTTCAGATGTTAGTCCCCTTATCTTCCAAATCCTTTCATTAAATTAAATATGTTTTTGTAGATTCTTCAAAGTCTATATAAAATACAACATAAATATTACAAATCACCTTTGGTACTGAATAATCCCACTTTCTTTGTAAACTTTTTTCATGCCTGGTCTGTCATGCCTGTTCTGTCACCAACAGAAATATTCGAGACAAAGGGCCAGTTTCCTGGAGGTTCAGAATCACTTGTAAAAATCAAGCAGAAATAGATTTTTCCTGAGATTCTGGAACTTTCCAGAGATTTGAGATTTCTGAAACATAATTATATTAGCTATCCAGTTTTAGCTGTCCAGACAGAGGGTCCTTTATTTAACACACTGTCAGTTACATTTCAGTGCAGTGTTAGCCATCATGCAGCCCTGTTCTCCCCATCTTTAACCCACAGTTTTCCCTAGATTCCACCTGTCCTATAGTCCATCTGCCTTGTCCTGTCCACTCCCCATGACCTCCGAGGATTTACCGAGGGGCTGGTGTTGTGTCTGCTTCTACTGAGCCTGCACAACAAACACAAAGCTTGGTGCTTACTAAGAGATGTTAGCAGTTAGCAGGAAGGTGGACATGTTCAATATGCTTGTCTTTGGCCCTTAGTAGAAGGTCCTCAGTGGGTGCTGAAAAACTGACCACGCAGGCCAATGTCAGACAGGATCTTACTTTTACTGTCACAAGCTGTCCACCTACCTAGACAAAAACATCACCAGGGTCCTAAAAGCCTTTGACCGGATGCCACGCATTCTCATTTTGTAAGTCTGCCATGTGGGACAAGAGCACCTCCTTCATTACAGAGCATGAAGACAAGTGTGTGGTCACTATTGCAGTACCTTACCCTCAGACAGTGTGAGTCTCACCAAAGATACACTGTGTGTGTGGAGAAGCAGCAGGTGAGGGTGCGTAGCCCTCAGCATCACAGAGGAACATGTTACTATCTCAAATGCGCACACACAGATACCAGAGAACAGAAGATTGTTTGGCCCCTGTCCTGGTAAGCTTTCCAACGGGAGTGACATCATTCCTATTCAATTCATTTATTTTGTTCAAAATCCAACATGTGAAATGTCAGTGATGATACTGTGTGAGGCATTGGGAGGTGATGTGAGGCAGTAGGAAGCAGTGGGAGTTGGTGTGAGGCAGTAGGAGGTGATGTGAGGCAGTGGGAGATGGTGAGAGGCGGTGTGAGGCAGTAGGAGGTGATGTGAGGCAGTGTGAGTTGGTGTGAGGCAGTGAGAGGTGATGTGAGGCAGTGGGAGATGATGAGAGGCAGTGTGAGGCAATAGGAGGTGATGTGAGGCAGTAGGAGGTGTGGGAGGCAGTGCAAGGCAGTGGGAGTTGGTGTGAGGCAGTGGGAGGTGATGTGAGGCAGCGGGAGATGATGAGAGGTGGTGTGAGACAGTAGGAGGTGATGTGAGGCAGTAGGAGTTGGTGTGAGGCAGTGGGAGGTGATGTGAGGCAGTGGGAGGCAGTGTGAAGCAGTGTGAGGTGATGATGCTGTGAAAACACTTAGCAGATTCGACTTGCCTGTCACCTTCAGTCCCATCATACGACATCTGTTAGTTTGTCCACAGTAAGCGGGTGTCTGTGTTATTCTGTATTTATATGAAACACACAACTGTTCTGACTAAACCAGAGGACATTTTCACCACGTTATCTACAACCCGTGAGCTGGTGTATTGTCAGATAGAAACTGCTTTGCTACATCAGACTGTCCATTTCAGATAAAAAGGTGAAAACAAGATTAGGTGTTTTGGTAAAATGAATTGTGGAATGAAAATAACACAGAAAACCTTGAATAATAAATTGTAGGCCGCTGCTAACGAGCTGCTAACTACTCAGCAGTAAGTTTCATATCCAGGTCTTCGTCTCCAGATATAAGTGTGTAAGTCAGAAAAGATTGGTCATTTAAGGTCCAGTTCAATTGGAAAAATTTTATATTGAGCACACACACACACGCTGTGTAAAGGGCAGTGTTCAGCCAAGCAGCACCAGTGACACTGCTTTGACAGGCTGTCCCCTGACAGGCTGCATGTCCTTAGGGTGTGTCATCGGAGGGTCCGGGTCGGCCTGCTTGTCAGCTCTCGGAGCTCTGAAGCACGGTCAGGTTCGTCGTGCCTCGCTGGGTCTTCCTGGGTGCCCCGGATCTCAATCCCGCCGGAACACCACATACCTGATACCTTTCCCGAACATGTTTTTGTGTCAGACCGAGCAGGACAAGCCTGTCACCCACACCGTGTCCTGTCTCTCTTAGAAGTGTCCCTAGTGCTGGTCCACACTTTCGCCCCCTCCACCCTGTGTGACATGGTTCTGGTCTGTCACTCAGCTTATGGTCTGTTCTGTGGAGTCCTGTCACACAGGAAACCCCATGTCAGCTTCCTGTCGACACCGGTCCCTGCTCTGCAGGGCCACCAACTGTGAAGGTTGCATCTTCCATCACCCCCCCACCTCCTAGTTTTCTTGCTCCCTCTGTTTTCCTCTCCTTCCCTCAATACTCCTTCTTGTTATGAGGTTCGTGTTTACCTTCCTTTTATTTTGTCCGTTTCTGAACTGGTGGCCCAATTATCGTCACATCACACTCGTTTGGTTCCTGTTGTCTCATACTTTTACAGTATTCAGCTTCTGGTGTGATAGTGTGACGTTTGGCAGAATATTTAACATTAAATTTCATTATAGGCTCCAAGCCCACAGGAGTCTAAACAGGATAAACAGGATGGGTGGATTAAATTCGGTCACCTCGTCATTTCTATACAAGGATGTTCTCGTCAAATTAAGAATTAAAATGGTAACACAGTTTACTGGAAACATGTTTAGTAACTCCAGACATGACAGAGACTTTATACAGGAAGCAGTACCTCTGAAAAATTAATTTCTCACCAGAATAGCACATGAAAAATCAAAACAAACATCTCAATTGGATCATGTGAATCTCATTTACCGATTTTAATGATGAACTGTTTTTTTAGGGTATAAACAGAAATGCCAAAACACAGAAGAACAGTTTAATATGTGAATGGGCACATTTGGGAGCCCTGTCCAGGGCCCCATCCAGGGCCCCGTCCCTGATCGAGATACAGGAATAGCGTAGAGCTCCAGGCCATGGCACTGCTACAGGGAAACGGCAGCGTGGGGCTCAACACTAATGCCAGAGTGAACACAAGAGCTCTTTGTTAAGTCTGCATGTCCAGCTGCTGTTCAGCTGCTACTCAGTTAGTGTTCAACACTCATGTCTGCTCAGCCCTGTGCTGCTCCACCCTCTCAGTCATTTATTGTAGCCATTTAGTCTAAACCTGGGAATGTTGTTAAAAGGTTTCAGCACTTTCAGCACAATTATGGTTTAGTATCGTTGTTCTCTGTGTATTCAGGGTTTTAGACTTGCTGCTACCAACTGAAAACCAGCAACATTAGGGATACACTAGTGTTTAGGACTAACAGTGTTTGGGATACAATGGAGTTTAGGACTTACAGTGTTTGGGATACCATGGAGTTTAGGACTTACAGTGTTCAGGATGCACTGGTGTTTAGGGCAAACAGTGTTCAGGATGCACTGGTGTTTAGGACTAACAGTGTTTGGGATACCATGGAGTTTAGGACTTACAGTGTTCAGGATGCACTGCTGTTTAGGGCAAACAGTGTTCAGGATGCACTGGTGTTTAGGACTAACAGTGTTTGGGATGCTGTGGAGTTTAGGACTAACAGTGTTCAGGATGCACTGGTGTTTAGGACTAACAGCGTTTGGGATACACTCTGCTTCATTACAAACACATCATTGACATCAGTGCTCGTATGCTGCTTTTCATTCTCAGAGACATGCGTCTCCCCAGGAATTCCAGCCCAGCTGCGTGTCGCCATGACGCAGGCCAGGTGACCCCTGACCTCCAACCTCGCCAACATTGGCTTTCAGTACGCAGCCTTATAGGCCGGAGAATGCAGTGTTGGCATGACGACTGGCGTCTTTCTCAAGGCGCTACATGAGAGTGCTCATTCAGCAGAGCTGCTGTTGTATGCCTACAGCCCACGCCATGCATAATAAACAGTGTTGGGGGGGCATGAGCTCTGCCTGCAGTGAACACAGGGCCCAATGTTCACAGAACAGCATCATTAAACGTAACCACATATAAAAGGGCAAATATTTGTATTCCATGGCATGTGACCCTCAGGTGACCCCCCCCAGTCCCTGCATTATAAACGCAGCTCCATACTGATGGTTTGGCCAATGGCATCACTCCTTCATTCTGTGACAGCTAAACAGCAGCTTCCTGTGAGCCCAGTGCTCAGATGAGATTGCGGGACACACCTGGAACACCTTTCTGATTTTAAAATCACAAGATACGTCTGTAAAAAAAAAAATTACATGAATAAAATTGGGGTGGAGATAAATGATGATCATCTCAGCACCGTGTGTGTCTTGCTCCAAGTTATCGGGTCAGTTACACGAGAGACGTTCCTACCCAAAGTGGTCCACAGAGATCAACACAAAACAGCCTGGACCTTCTGAACTACGAGTCCTGGATCCTCACACTGGAGGTAAGAGGTGACGGTTTTGTCTTGCGAGTGCTCCATGACTCACAGGTGACCTTTGTTTTTACTCTAAGGAGGAGTCCTACCATGCATGTGTGCCCCCTACTGGTGGGTTTAGGGACCAACAAGCCAGCCAGTGTGCTGTCCTTATGCCACAGTGTCCACACCCCGCTCATTTTGTGTTGTTTTTTTGGATAAGACCTCTAATCTGACCCTGGGGTTAGCACAGAGATGGCAGCTTGCTGAGTGTGGAGAGGAATCGGCTGCTTTAGCTGATCCCCACCAGGAAACGAGTCCAGCAATCTTCTGGTCTCCATGTCCTCAGCACGTGATCAACACAGATTAAATTTAACAGATAAACGGTTCATAAATCACCCCCCTCCAAACTCAGTTATGCTCTCTGACAAAATGAAAACACATTAAAATGTATTTCATCTGATATAACAAAACCAAAAAAGAAAGCGTGTGGTCCACTACAGTTATGTGGAGTAAAATGCACGTCATTGGACACCGATGACCCACACGCACACTACCTGGGGTCCATGTTACCTCTGTTCCAAACATCAGCATAATGCTCGTCACTGCATGTTTTTTACAAAAAAAGCACCAATACTATGTTAGGTGATTCAGAATGGTTGATGCACTGGAATGCACTGGCCGTTACATCTCCAAACACCTTAAAGTACCTCCCTCTTCCCTGTTGGGGGTTTCACCTCCTGTAACTGCATTGAATTGATTGTTTTTATCTGTCGCTCCTTTAAATTGTGTATAATTTACTTTATCTTAATGGCTGCACACAGTTTTAATATAGATTCTTTAAATTTGTTTTATTGCTAACTAGACACTGACTAGTATGTCTGTGTGGGCATCACTTCCAGAGTCAGAGTCGTCTCCATCTCTGGTTACCGCCATGTTTTCCCTTCTTTGTGTGTTTATCCCTTTATTAACCCTTTACTGTACGGCTGGGTGCTCTTTGCCCAAAGGCCACATCGCTACAAAGTCTTTAAAATCCCCCATGAACTGTGTAAGGATTCACGAAGGCATGTGGGTGAGAACATCCTAACAACACTAATATTACTGAGCACATTAAGGGCTCTTAGTTTGTAATTTGTCATTTGCAACATTATGCAGTTAAATGTGTATAGAATTATAATCTTCCAGGTACCATTTACAGAATCCTTATTTATAAATTTTGCATTCACAAGTGACAAACTGTAGGCAGTTCTAAGTTCATTTATATAAAAAAATTGTTCGACATTGTTTCAGTTTAATAGGCAGTTTGTAGTCCTTGCCCTGCATTGTTTCATGTGATCTGCGCAGGGACGATTGATGAACTAATTTCAACTAATTTGCAAATTCACAGCTGCTTCCTGCTCACAAGCCACGTGTTGGAAAACCCGTTTTACATTTAAAACCATGAGACAGAAACAAATCCACAGCTCCCCCGTTTACCCTGCTTCACCGGGCACCGGGTTCAGTGAAAAGTCCAGCAAAGCGATACACACACACACACACACACACACACACACACACACGTTGCGCGCGCGCGTGCAACATTGTTGCAATAATGTCTGTTGATTGTGAACATGTCGAAAATGCGCGGAGAAAGCAGAGTGTAGCCTGTATGCCTATATGGCTGCATTCTTTGCAATGCGATCTGAGTGATGTGAACATTGACCTCTCCCCTGGACTGTATTTCCTGTTAGATCTACATTTTATTCCTTCTAA
The DNA here is from genome assembly GCA_025773905.1 of Chitala chitala. NCBI lineage: Eukaryota > Metazoa > Chordata > Actinopteri > Osteoglossiformes > Notopteridae > Chitala > Chitala chitala. The sequence goes on from JABJVR010047850.1 coordinate 18,541, forward strand.
AATTGCTCGTTCACGAAAAGAGGCGCGGAAACGGCGCTGTTAAGCTCGCACACTGTCTTATATGTATTTATTTGCAGTAAGCAGCGATAAGGGGCTCTGCGGAGCGGGCCCGGTGACAGCCGTGAAATCACCGCGGAGAGCGGGCCGAGGCAATTACACTGACCCGTCCGGGATCCCCGAGTAAATGACTGCCAAAACAGAAATCAATTCGTCCGAGGGGGGAAATAAATAGATGCAGGGAGTGAAACGGGGGCTACAGAAGACACAAGCGGAGATAAATAAGGCGCGGGGGCGCGAGTTTAAAATAGTGCATTAAACGGACACCCGGGGGAATGAAATCATCGCCTATGAACCCAATCCGAAAGCGAAATTATAAGGGGGAGGTATGATTTCACGGTTCAATGGAGAAGCTCCCAGACGGCGCTGGTTTGAGTCTCCCTCGGAGGTAACCCTGTTTGGGATTGATGCTCCCTGTAATTGAGTCGACCTGAAACGCGCTCCTGTGTACGATGCGCTTCGGCCGCGCCTCCTGAAGTCTAAAACAATAATCTCAAATCATCACACAGAATAACCCGTCATTATCTGTCACTGACATATACAGCCGTACCCATCTGCGATAAGGAGAGCAGCCCAGGCGGCCCGTAGCGGGCTGCGGCTACAGGACTTCACTGAGCCTATTCGAATATTGAAACTGGACTCATTTTGAAAAATAAATTCATGGCCAATGGCATCCATCTGAATATTACCTCGGTAGCTGCTCTACGTTTGGATCCTTTACAATTATTTTATGTTGGGCAACAAAATGATGAAATATGTTTAAGAGAGGTGGGGCACATTCACCTGTAACTTTTCCCATGTGCAGTAATAAACTGTATCTGTTTTTGAACGGGTGCTATACAGTATTAGGATGTGATTTATGTTAATTTGCGTCTCCACAGCGCTTGAGCGTTTCGAAGCGAGTGTTTCACGGCACACTGCTGCGTGTCTCCCTACTTTCCTAATACACCTGCACGGCACGAGCGGGCACGGCCGGCTCGGGAGCGCGCCGGCGTGTATCCGTGGAAACAGTCGCACAGCAGCGCGCTGTCCCGCATCAGCACCAGGAGCCGATGCTGCGCGGCGCATCGCAGTTCGTCCATTTCCATTTATATTGGCTGTGTCTGCGGCGGCCCCAGCGGCGCCCTTTGCCGTGTGCGGCGGTGTGAGGGGCGGCGTGTTCGGCGTGATTAAAGGTCGCAGTGGGTTCTGCGTCACAAGAATGAGCTTCTCTGCCGTTCTGGAGAAATAGTGTCCGGTGCGTGTGCAGGACGGCAAACAGGCAGGGCAGTGAATTCCCTTTTCACTTGCATTCAGTGCGTTTGTTTTTCTTTATCTGTTTGGCTATACAAGGAACATTATACAAACTATATTTACATTAGTCTCCTCAAATGTATCAGATGTTGACGTACAAAAGAACATATAAACACTCAGGTTAGCAACAGTAGTGTAAGATTTAACATGTGCGAACCTCCTGTAGCTCCCTGTAGCTCTCCTGTGGCTCTCCTGTAGCTCTCCTGTGGCTCTCCTGTAGCTCTCCTGTAGCTCTCCTGTGGCTCACCTGTAGCTCTCCTGTGGCTCTCCTGTAGCTCTCCTGTGGCTCACCTGTAGCTCTCCTGTGGCTCTCCTGTAGCTCTCCTGTGGCTCACCTGTAGCTCCCTGTAGCTATCCTGTGGCTCTCCTGTAGCTCCCTGTAGCTCTCCTGTAGCTCTGAGACAGGCCTGTCACCCTAATATACCTTTACAGTGATCAGTGAAAACAGGCAAACAGTCTGAAAATCGTCACAAAATTTTTACAGTGTTCATTTTATTTGCATGTTACATAATGCAAAGCTTACAGTCAAAGTGATGAAAACAAAATTAATTACAAAAGGTGAATTACAAATTATGTGATTTATGTAAACGTTGAGACAAAAATAATTTTCTGTACAGCTACCCCATTCAGGTGAGACACGAGAATACGTTTTAGCTTGAACTCCACACCGCAAGGGGTCACATTCAAATGAGGTCTCGATCTTTATGCAGTGTGTGAGAATCCTGGGGTGATTCAGGGGAGATCATTAAAGTGACATGGTTAAGACGGGCAATCGGCTGATGTAAACACGCACACACACACACACACACACACACAGACTGTTAGTTCTGGCCAGACTCATTCCTGGTTTTGGCTGTTTCTGTGGCTTGGGCTGTATTGTGTCTTTGCAGACCAGACGCCACGAGAGCCTGTCTGCAGTGTGAATGATAAGGAAATAAGGCCACAGAGTTAATGGAGTTATAATCCAGCCTCCCCGAACATGACCGTCCCCTCAGATCTGAATCAACATTTCCTTCTCTAATCTCCCAGCGATACATTAGCCCATTATCGCTGTTAACACAGTTCTGTCTTTACACTATTATTACGTTTAGGTCGAAGCACTGCAGTTTACAGGCGTAAACACCACACTGTTCTGTTCCATACATTTCCTTCATAATTTTGAAGGCTTAATGTATTTCTCTACTACAATGCATAAACTTTTAAAAATTTATATATAATTTTATCTAGTATTACATTATTAAAGTATGCACATTTGGTATATTATAAATCAAAATACAGTACATGTTAATGGGTAAGTAAATGGATTTGCTCAGTGATCTTGTTTCTTATGTACTTTGTGTGGCTTCAGCATGTAGGAAAGGAAAGACTCAATTTATCACATTTAAAGGCAGACAGATCCAATCTCATCTCTGTAATGACACCTTTTTTCTGGAAAATGCACAGCTAAAAATGTCAGCTGAGGTTTTTACAGGTGAAGGCTCTACGTGACTATGATAAGTGATACCCAGGGTGCACCTGTGATAAGTGTTACCCAGGGTGCACCTGTGATAAGTGTTACCCAGGGTGCACCTGTGTAAGCATATTGCTTTGTCAGTCTCTTCACTCTGAGCTCTGTTTTCATTGTCTTTTCAAAGGACTTCAGATGCAGCAAGCGTGAGCATCACCACTCCCACGTCTGTCTGAAGTCAGCCGTCACTCTGCTTTAATTAGTCAGTCTTCCAATTAAAACCATTCCTTTGGGTGACTAACGATGTGTGGGGCAATGCAGTACACGCTATTGTTTTTTTTTTTGGCAGCGAGTATCACAAGAGGTCCATAGATATCTTTTCACTCTTTGTCTTGTTCTGCTGTTGGAGGTAGACACACATATCCAGGGCTTACACAAATGCTGTTTTACAGCACCCTTCTGTTGATGTTTTATAAAACAGGATGCAGACTGTTTTACAATAACCACGATGATGTTTCCACTAGTAGAATCCCCAGCCCTCAGGTTGTGAGTGACTGCTGTGTGTGTCTAATATTGTCTCTCCCATGGCTTCACACACACACACACACACACACACACACACACACACACACACACACACAAATTCCAACCAATAAAGGCATTCTGTTGAGTAGTGAATTATCATAAACAACGGGTTGAAATTAATGTGTCCTGAAATAACACTTCAGCTATTCTGCTCTGAACATTTAATTCTTAAATAAAAATATGTTTTTTTTAAATTTTGCTGCTATTCTGAAAATGAAAAATCTTACCAAAGACACGTGCAGGCTCTGAATAACTGGGGAAAAGAAACCCCAAGACAGAGTTTGCAGGTAAAAGCAGGACTTCCCTCAGAAAACCGGTGTAGAGATGACACACACACACACACACACACACTGTACTCAGTCTGCTGGTTTGAGCCAATCGGCACACACTGAGCTAATTGTTTAACAGCACACGGTGCACTTTCTAAACCATAGTATGTCATTAAGTAAAGAGGTCGTTAGAACGTCAAGCAGCTTCCCTTTAATTATATGCCTCCCTCTCATCCCGTCCGAGCGGGTCATGATATCAGACGTCCCACAATGCATTGTAATGACATGCACCTGCAGCACTATCCCACATTGTCTACATGGTACTCTCAGTGTGGTCAGTGTGGAAGTCTGGAGCAAATGTCAAAAGTCAGAACAGTTCTGTGGCACTTTTCTGTGCATCCCACACCTGCTCAACCCCCCTGGTAAAACAATTAAAACAGGAACCTGAAGTCTGAAGTCCAGTGTAGCTCACTGGTTTATTCATGAATGTGTGAAATTCAGACATTCGTCATCGCTCAGGGAGGGGGCTGCTGTGTGACTGGAGCTCGGTGTAGCGTCACATGGTTGTATGAGTAACATGAACGTGACGGAAACACTTCAAAGCCAAAGTTAGCTGCTAATGAATGCTCAGCACCCCCTGCGGAGTGACACGTGTGTTTGGAGGGCAACCAGATGCCAGACTTCACACTGAATGAAGTGTGAAGGGGGAGCAGAGATGATGCAGAAAGTAGGACGCCTTGTAAACCAGTCTGCATTTATTCCAATATACACCCTGACCAGACCAGCACAGCTTCTCTGTGTCGTAAAGGATGTTAACATACCTTAATAACGGGGAATCACAGTGAAGCATCACAATGATGTATCTCATGAGAGATTTGTTTTGTCTGAAGGAAGATACTTTAAAATGGAAGGAAGATGCAGAATAGCAGTTTACAGGGACCTATGCATTTATATAAATACATTACAGGGCCTTGTATAGGTGTACAGACATCCGGGAGCTGCCACACTGCTATCCCACACTGCTGTCCCACACTACTGTCTGAGCATTAACACACTTCTGCTTAATTCTTCAAGCTGCTCATCCCTGTTTCAGTTTGTCACACATTTTGTCTTTTTGTGTTTTTTTTGTCCTGACTTTGAAGTGCCAAATGAGTTGTAAAGCCCAACATAACACATGGCTACATATCCTAATACATAATTTTTAAAATAGATACATCATTATTATGTGAGTCCAACACATTTCAGTGCTCAATTTTAGCCTGGGCTCAGGATTTATGTTTTGGAATTGGTCTCCTCTCTAGTCGAGGTAATGAATATAAATTGAAGGCGCAGCGCGACTGAAATGCTACAGCGAATCACCCCAAAGAGATCCATTTAATCCCTCAGCACCTCCATCTGAGTAATCAGATAAGCGCTTCATGCAGCACCGCCCCGCGCACTGCTGAGAGCTTCCCACTGCAGCCCCTCCACACTGGACGGATGCTGCTGAAATATTCCATCTCCAGAGGTGGATATGAGAGGCAATTTCAGCCTGTAATCAGAAGGTAAAAATATCCCCTCACCCCACACACACACACAAATACACACATGCACGCACCACACACACACACACCCATCCCATATGCACACCACACACAGAGTAAGGAAGCCAGGTGCCCAACCACAGACTGCCTTTCTGTAGCCAGTGACGCTGGGCAGGAATTCCCGTGGTTCATCGGGGTGAGTTTTTGCTCTAAATGATAAAAACTGGCTGGAAAAAAGAAAAGAGTGAAAAGGGTCAAATATCCAGGTGCTGAGAGCCAAAGGGTGTGTCTGTATAGAAATACGACGTTTGGTTTAAAAAGCCCCGTAGATACGGGAGCAACATAACCAAGTCTGTTAGCCCGTGTCCTCGTTAGGTGAGAAGAGGTATGACTTTGTTACATAAACGCTCTTTACAGTTCTGCATATATATAAAACATATTATTTAACACAGTCACTGTGCCAGAAATACAAAGCTATAAAAAGATTCCATTTTGGAAAGTTATAATAAGAACCAGTGTTGTCTGATCTTACATCTTGATTTTAACAATGACTTCAGTTTAAAGAAAAACATTTGCTAAAATGCAAAGGTCCTCTAAGTATCGATATGGGAGGATTTATGGCAGCTCAGCGTCAGAAAGCCGTGGGGTTGGCACAAATATGCAGTGTTAGGCACAAGATGATAAATCAGAGTTATGAATAGGCCTCTGTGCAAAGACATGGCTCCACAGCCCAGGAGTGAAGAAAACGTTTAAGGATTTTTGTTTCGTAATGCTGCTGATGTGTGAGATGTATCTGATATACGATGTGTACTCGACATTCTCATGCACGCTAACGTTCTTCCTCACAGACTTTTCCCTGCTGCTGTGTGCCCAAGTTCCACAATGGCTGCCATCTTTGTTTCGCCAACTCACACATTGTTCTAAATATGTAATGTTACTTTATCTTGAACCACTACATTTAAGGCACGTTTATCAAGACTAAAGCTTGAATAACAGATAGTTTTTTTTAAGGATCATAAAACGGTAAGACCAAAGGCAGCTTCTGTTCCCACTCAGACTTTAAACACCTGATGGATCATTAAGTGTGTGTAATGAATGCATCCTGCTATGCGTTGTGGACACCTGATATTTCACACTTGGAAATATGTAGGACTTGGTCATTCCCAAAGCAGCCTCGGCATCGTGTCACATGGACGAATATGTTGCAAAACTAGACGAGAGGTTTTAAATTTGTGGAGGAGTCACATTACATCAGTACATGGGTGGGTCTGGCTTATGCAGCTTGGCAACCTGAAATGACGTGTTCTGGGTACACGTTGTGTTAAGTACATTCCAGTCTAGCACAGTTCTGTGAAACACACACACACACACACACGCGCGTGCACTCTACAACACTAATACACATCATCATTGGCTGCACAGTATAATTGAAAGCAATATGTCTCCACTTCAATTAGGCAATTCACTTGAATAATTACGGTTCCTTACTTTAAAGAGAAAGTCATGTGTAAGGGGAAATGCACATAATCAGTTAATTACATGCAGATACCAATTGACACGGCGTGATTAATAAAGGCACAAGGATGCTGTGAGGGCATTCATGCATGCACAGGTAGGCAGGTAAAAAGGAAACGCGCATTCTGATTGGCTCTTCTGGAAATGTGCGCTCTGATTGGGTCTTCTGGAAACGTGGGCTCTGATTGGCTCTTCCACACGCTGCGTTTTCAGTTGCTCACGGCTCTGAGGCTCATTTGCCTTCAGGCAGGAGATTTTCTATGTTTGGTAAAGTGTTCAGTGGGCCGTGCTGAGTAGGTTAGGGTTATCGACACAGTCTTATAATTATCCACCTTAATACAGATTTAATAATCAGAACGCTGAGCACAGCATAACGTTCTTTGCTCATAATAATGACTAATTTCTTGACTTAATTAAATGTGAAATGTTTCAGGGCCTGTGCCCTCATGGCAATGTTATATTTTTTCCTATTTGTCAACAGTTGTCAGAATTAAATGTAAAATGCATTGAATTAAACTGAAAAACACTAAAGTATTATTTAATGGGAGTATTGTATTGCATTAAATGGAAACATTATGTTATTGTTACATGTTTTTTTAGGCCTTCAGACACAACTTATCTGAGTGGGGAGGGGGTCAGGTAGATCACTGTGGTGTTGCCACCTTAGAAAAGGCCCAACAGAGAGTCATTCACCTGTGCACAGGTGTTAAACAGCTGTTCAGGTGTGCTGTACTGTTTAACCACTATATCATCCTGTAAAGGTGTCCTGTTTGACGTTAGTGTATAACCGCCGTATGATGGTGTTAAGGTGTCCTTTCAGATGTTAGTATATAACCGCCATATGATGGTGTAAAGGTATCCTGTCTGACGTTAGTATATAAACGCTGTATGATGGTGTAAAGGTGTCCTTTCTCATGTTAGTATATAACCGCCATATGATGGTGTAAAGGTGTCCTGTCTGACGTTAGTATATAACCGCCGTATGATGGTGTAAAGGTGTCCTTTCTGACGTTAGTATATAACCGCTGTATGATGGTGTTAAGGTGTCCTTTCTGACATTAGTATATAAC
>JABJVR010047851.1:0-26291 GCA_025773905.1 Chitala chitala
ATGTGCTTCTGGAAGAATGGTCAAACATTCCCATAGACACACTCCTAAACCTTGTGGACAGCCTCCCCAGAAGAGTCGAAGCTGTTATAGCTGCAAAGAGTGGGAAAACTCAATATTGAACCCTATGAACCCTAAGACTGGGCTGCCATTAAAGTTCATGTGTGTGTAAAGGCAGGCGTCCCAAAACTTTTTGAAATATAGTGTATGAAAAAAAGTGTCCTTGATGCTATGGATGATGATGGGTACGTGATGAATGATGATACTTTTTGTATACATAGAGTATATATACTGTATATATATATATGCTGAATATACGTATACACACTACAGCCTTGAGTCAGAATTCTAATGTGATGTGTGCTGGAGTGAGAGTGCTTTATGTGAGCTGTATTGTCAGCATTCATTAGCATGTTCTGGTCTGTATCAGTGAAGTTCAAGTCAGTACCAGCTCCTCCAGCCCTGCCGGCGTCACCCTTGATTGCTCCTCAAAGTAGGCCGACTCTGGCCAGGAGAGAGAGCAGGTTATGCTACATATCTAAGGCTGGAACACAGAGATGCCTGGTCCCTGTGTCAAGACAAACCTCTGTGTGCTCTTGTGACTAATGTGGAAAGCAGAACATGTATCACAACAGTCCATGCGGGACATCAAGGCTATCAAGTCCCTATTAATTTTCAGCCTTTTGTTTTAGGGACCATGAGGAATCTCTTTTTTTGGCAGAGGGAGCAGGAACCTGGCAACTGGATAATATTTTACTTTTGCAGCCTACCAGTTTTCAAAGCGACACTTCAAAGTGTCTCCTGATTGGCCCGACCTTGATGTCGCAGAAAGATCACAGGCAAGCTGAGCAATCGTGCCACGTTGTGACACAGGTGTACATATGCTGTGGCCATGCCGCGCTCTCCTTCTGGCCCACCTGGCAATGGAAACCGCAGATGCTGCACTGGGGACTCACGTGGCAGCCGAGTTTCACAGAAGACCGAGAGCACCATTTCACCTAAAACTACAACAAATCACAGCAGGGCTGCTGTTGCAGAACGTGGAAATGGCCTTGGTGGATAAAAATACAATTTGCTGGCTCATCTCTTTAAAATAAACCATCTGGATGGTATTGGAAGAAAACTTAAACTCAATGGTTCCTGAAGACCAGAGCAAATGTTTCTGTTCAAGCAACTGGAGAAATGAATCTACACAGCAATTTTTCTTGTGACACTTATTAAAAAGCTAAATCTGTGAATGGTTTGTTTTCACTGGTGATAGGAGCATTGGATAAACAGCATTATATACCTGCTTTTCTTTTTATTTTTATACTGTCTTCCTGTCCATGGCTGCATGGGGAGATTGTGCAGCAATGACAGTAATGAACAGTGCAACCCTGCAATTTGGGCATGCTTATGTAGATTCAACCTGTAATTTTACAAAAACCCATATTGGCAGGTCACAGAGAACACACTTGTGAAATAAAAACAAACAAAGGCACAAGGAATTATGGAATTAGCCAGTTAAAACAGTCTTAAAAAGCAGTGAGTGATTGAACTGTTTCCAACAGTCATTTTGCAGTTTGCATTTTCCCTGTAGCCCCTGTCCTTTGCCCAGATTAAAGATTCCTGGGAAAACTGGAAGTGTGTGTGTGTGTGTGTGTGTGTGTGTGTGTGTGTGTGTTTGTGTGCGTGTGTGTGTGTGTGCACCCTGCTCAGAACTTTGTTTGCACTCTGCACCATACATGAAATGAATAAATTAAGTTTAAAGTAATACAAACAAATAAAACGAGTTTGAAAAAAAAGCTTTCAAAATTTTTTTTGTACTGTTGCTTTTCATAAATCAGAATTCTGAAATAAACAAAACACTTAAATGAAGCACAGCAATGTGAATATTTTTAAGCTGTTTATGAATTTGCACATAACAACTGGCCTGCACTGGATGAACACATTACAAACATCTGAAGTATGCACATCTGCTGTACTTTCCCATTACAGCATTGTTGTCCGTTAAGAATGAATTTCCTTGCATGTTGAACATCAGAGTTCCTTATGTGTGAAAATGAGGACGCTCAGAAGCTGACTCCAGGTTTCCTTGTTAAAATTCCAAGCCAAATTAGAAAGAACAGTACATGCTTGGAGATATATTGACGAATTTACCCATGTAATGTTCTATTTATTTATTTATCTACTTTTTCTCTTTGCTTCTTTCCTCGTTTGGGAAACTATGTGATGCATTATAAAAATACAGCATTCAACCCCTCACAGAAGAAGACGCATAAGCAGGCCTGCGGTGGTAATTCTCTTCAGCATGGGTATTTCATGATGGCTAACATCTGCGCTGCATTAGTATGTAGCTTTGGGCTACCCAATTCCACCCCCCCCTCGCCCCAACCAAGGGTCTACAGAGAAAACAACAGTGTGACACAAATATTTCTTACTTAAACCGGTAGAAGGACAGCTAGTCTGTCCAACCTCTGTCCAGATAGAAATTGATGAAGCTTAGGACATATATTGAGATCTGTTACACTAGTGTAAACCACCACATTTATATTTAAAGGCGAGATTTCTGAATATATCATCCACATGGGAGACCAGTATAGAAAGACCTGTTTGAAGTTGAACAGATTCACTTTCGCGTGAACCTGTCCCCGAGCTTCAGTGATGACAATCCTACTATATTAAGGCTGCTACACAATGTCTGTGCGCTCAGAAGAGGTCCGTGACCTGATGTTGCAGTAACTAAATAACGAGGTATTGACTCCTCAAACTTATGCTCCTAATCTGTGCTTGCATAATTGATTAATAAGCTGTAGCCTGAAGCTGACATCTAAATTGCGCTCACAGATGTAAAGGGAAAATAAACGTACAGTCTTGAAAGCCAGAGACACTGATTCAAATGGAAAATTTGCATTTCCGACAAAAGGTGAACCTCCCCTGTTTGGGTTCAGCAGTCTGTCAGTAAGATGACTTTCAGGCGGGCCATTATTTTTGGCATAGTTCAGGAGGTCACTCTAGGAAGACTGTCACTCCTCAATGGACTCGCTGCATGTTCAGTCTCACACTCTCTCTGTGCTTTTGACAGCCACTTGAATACGAAACAGTTTATGATCATGCCTGAAACATGGATAATTTAGCAAAAGATAAAAAGCATTCCATTTGACAAAAAATAATTGGAGCACCAGACTCAAAGTAGCTGATTCTTCCCCAGGTTCTGTTCCAAGTTCTTCTCAGGTTCTGTTGCAGACTTTGTCCATTTCTTTCACACTTTCCCATTTTATTCCCAGCCTATCTTATTGCAATGTCACTTTCTCTTTCTGTTGGAGGCGATCAGTCCCAACTGAGACCCACTGACGGGGGGGGGGGGCAGCGGTCCAGGTCTGACTGGTGTGGCTTCAGGGGAGAACACAATCACACTAGTATCCAGTTATAAAACTCACTTCTGTCACAGTGGCTGAGTGGTCACAGTTTGCATTCCATACCTTATGTGTGATTTAATACTATTAGTTAGAAAATGGTACATAATTCCACATGTACCTCAATACTTTTTTTCTCAGGAAATTTCTCTTCAACAAAACTTCCATCTCAATTTTTCTTCTTGTCTTTTGAGACCCATATGGACTGCATGTGTCAACTTTAAGCCACGGTTTTGCGGGCAATACAGAGAACAAACAAATGTCTCCCTGCACCAAATGAAATGAAGCCCATGCCTTGGGCACTCACGTGGCTAAGTTTCTTTCATACAGGGTTTATACAGAGTTTATCCTTAAGTGAAGATGCTCCTATCTGAGAAGGCAGGAGAAAACTGTCAGCTTTACTATCAGCCAATCAACCTTTTGTTCCCTTGTGCTCTTGAATACCATTGGCAGAGAGAGCTAATAAGGCAGTTTCCCCTCCAACCCCCATCAATGTGAAGAAACATCACACTCATTACAATGAGAAGAACTAGTCCTATTGATCTTGCTTTCAACAACCGCATGTGCCAGGGATCCTTTCCTGTTTTCAACATCAGTAGATGAAATATGGGTTTTCCTCCCCAAATCTCCATATGAAAAAAGCAGAGCATTAGGGAGGACCTGTGTATGTGTGTTGGTGTGACTTCAAATGATATGCACCCGCCGGAGCGATCACAGATGCACCAGGGAAAATGTGTGAAGTCCAGACACGATGAAGGTCAGAGTGCTGTTGTGATCTGCCAAAATTGTGAGTCAAACAGCTGCCCATAATTGTGCCTGTTTGAAAATACTGTCAACCCTTTTCACTGATCAACGTGGAGCCTGCCTGTGCCAGAAACACACGGCTATGCTAACACAAGCGATAGAAAAAAGTGCAAGCATTTGTATTGTGTGTGGAATTCAGAATTAGTGTGGCTGTTTGAAAGTGACTGGCGGAGCCCCCTGACCTGAGCTACCTGGGGAGACCTTACAAAGCACCATCGTACATTTGACTGATTAAAAAAACTGCTGGAGGCTTGATATTAATTTACATGTCTTTCAGTACACCACCTTGCCTTTTACGAAACAGTTTTTTAAAGTTAACTCCTTAATACTTCACCAGAATTACAGCAGAATTAGCTGAACAATGCAGTGCATCTGGCCAATTTTAAAATAAATAAATTGGTAATTACTTTTACATTTTTTAATGTTTTCTTTTTAATGTTTATGACGTAAGATTCTGTCAGGTTTTCCATGATTTTGAAGATACTGAGCATGCTACCACATCCCCAAAGGCTTTAATTTACTATCACATACAAAAAATATGCTAAATGTAAAATTTTAAAGAATCACTTTACATCATTTATATGAATTGAATTAACTTCCCAGGAAAGATAAGCTTATTACAATAAAAAACTCATTTTTGTTATGAGAATAAGCTTTTTTGCTTTGCACAGGTTACTTGATGTCGCTTGATGCTACTTGAAGCTGCTTGATGGTGCTTGACGCTACTTGCCACCATTAAATAATTACCAGGAGTCGAGGCACTTCCTGGGGGTTTCATTTCAGTCCTTTGTTTTAATAGTTATCTCCACACTTGTCACACTGTAGGCCATAAGCCAGAATTAGTAGCACAACTCAGCCGCCATGTTTGAACGCCACTGTCCACATAATAATTAGGCTCATGGTTTGCTTGCTGATGGACAGCGGAGCTTATAAATCATTCAGCTTGTGCTCTGAAAGCACGGCACTGGTGTCCGTATACAACCATCCCGTTTAACAGTAATTTAAATGGAAATGAGGTTCTTAAATTCCCAGCACAGGGCCATGGTAACAGTTACGCCTGCCTCGGACGGCGGCCAGATGCACGTTCTGGTGGGCCTCTCTCTATTTACATGCCGTTTGCTCATGCTTTCATTTGCATCCCGTTTGAGATGTTTGTCTCAGGGCTACATTTCACCAAAAATGTCTCACATGAATTTTGTTACCGCATCTGGTTTCAAAAAAAATACAGAGTATCCTTCTTTTCTGATTTCCAATGGTATCTGTGCGCTTTTATTTGGAACAACAAACTTTCTGCATGCCAAGGCCGCTCCTAAAAAGTTAGATTCACTCCTCCCCACCAGTCAGAAACATCTATCCAGAGTGAATTCTCAGCTGGGCATTCATCTCTCATCATCCTGGCAGATATTTTAAATACACAAAATTTTTATTTATTTTTAATAATAATTAAAATACAAAAATGATTAAAATACAAACAAAATTTTTAAAGATACAAATAATACAATACAATACATGGACTGTTTAAGATTTTAACACACTAAATAATATCATAGGATAAATGGCTTTTTGAAACGTGTTTTGATGCTGTAACACTAGAGTGAAAGTTAGATTGACTAACTGACTTGGTGGTCACAACAAACTGGCTGTGATGATTAGACTGAGAGTACGTGCTAGCTTGTCAGTGAGGTCTACAGTTTTTGCAATCAGAGACCACTTGGAAGGTGAGCCATCCCTTTTTCTTTACCCCCTGCCTTCAACAGGGTAGAGGTTTTGTCAAGGTATGACAGGAGCTGAGGAACGGAGGCCAGTGATTAATGTACAACAACACAACATGACAGTTTTGGAAAGTTCCACTATCAAGGTGGCCGACATGCCAGCTCTGAGGCATGGAGTAGGTTCTGGGAGGGACAGTATGGTAGAGGCGTACTGAAACCACATTGCTCAGAGTTTTTTTGGAAGCTACTGGTAAATACTTAAATATTGAGTTATAACCAGCCTGTTTGTTTTTAAAGATCACACCAATTTCACACCCCAAGGTCTTTGTGACATTATCTGAACTTCCTTAGTTTTCCCAAGTAAAATTCATTTAAATTGAATGTTGAATTAACCTTGTGCCTATAGAAAACAGATTCAGATCAGGTGAGCCTAGGTTTTGAAAACCAGGTGTAATATGCAGGATTTAAAAAAGCGAAGTAAGAAATCGCAACTGTCTCGGTTTTCCAGATCTTTTCTTGAATACGTGTAGTAGAGTACGTACTGCTGGAGTAGAAACCCCTTGTTGTCAGGAAGGGGGTGTGATTAGTCTCCCAAGCCAGGGACTCAGGTCTTTAGCTCAGCAGGCTAATCCTGTTGTCTAGTAACTCTGAGCAGGCTGCGGCTGAGCAGGTTTGAGCCCCTGTAGGGTTCACCCCACCACACATGCTTGCTTGGCTGGGGAAGAAGCCCTCTGTAACACCTGGGCATGAACAAAAGGAGTCTGGATCCCAATGTGCAGAGTAATGGTCTTCCTTGGTGTAAAAACACCAGCAATAATACATGAGACAGAGAAGATGGTTGTTTGGGCAGGTGAGGGTCTGAAATCCAGAGAGAGAGAGAGAGAGAGAGAGAGAGAGAACAACAGACAAACAGGGATGCAATTGCTTAGTAAGGTTCATGCTAGCACAATATTTCGCAAGTACGGGAAAGGAGAGGTGAGCTTAAAATATGCTTCAAACTGGGCAGGGCTGGCAGGTACTAATGACGGGCGTGACACCCTCTGTCTGAGCATCCTGACCAAATCCCCATTTTTTGTGGTCTTTCAAGGGCTGCAGTCATCTGTGTAAAATCCCATCAGTTCATGATCACAGGGAGCATCGGTGCTGGAGATCAGGGCACAGAGGCCTCTATAAAGGTCATATGCACTTAGATGTAATTTTTACAATTTTCTTATATTCTTCAATTAAGTTGAGGTGACATGGGTCACAGTTTTAGAGGTAAATGCGTAGTAATTGAGATCCATTTCAACTTTTGATATATTTCAGACTTTCTATTGTGCATGCTGTCAACTTTGATGTATTTGTTTAATAAAAGTAATTTAAATCAAATAAAAAACAGGAATTAAACACTGCATCACGATTAATTCATATGGGGAAATCAGAGGAGATATTTAATAAATATTAACAGTGAGCGTGTCACTGTCTTTGTCTCTCAAGAAGAAAACAAAAAGGGTAGTAGATCATATTTTTAATTTTACTTAAAGATTAATAAGAATGAACCAGAATAGAAAGTGCGGCACATCAGTGACATCCATCATGAAAATAAGTGGACGCCCCATATTTCAAACAAATGTGTTGGGAATTAACAATGCAAAAATCAATCAGTTTCTACATGAATGGTGGGAAATTGGATTTCTATAAAAAGAGTGTGACTGAGCGTTCTACCAATATCCATTAAAAGTCTTACTGGTTGTGTAAGGGAAAGGCAGACCTCAGAACAACCATTTAACTACCTTGTTACAAACATTTTCAAAATGTTAAGCTTGTATTTTAAAGTACAGAAAAGATGTACGCTTTGAATGCTTAATCATTTCATAATAAACGGAGCATAAAACAAGCTTCATACTTCATGCCATAGGATTCCCATGTTTCCTGAATGTTACCTAGAAAATTTTGCCATAGTAAAAGGCATTTTGTTATATTTAAGTGTAAAAATACATAACAAAATTAGACTATCGCTGGTGAAAGGGAGGTCTGATCTGACCAGCTTGGCCTGTGGGTCATAAGAGTTTTCCATGCTTTCTGTGTGCAGATTAGCCTGTCTGAAGAGCAGTCTGGAGCATTTGCAAGACACCATGTACACTTTATAGAGTAATGCTTAGAGTGTGGGACAGAATATGTAACTGATTCTCCTGCAAGAACTTCTGTGACTGAGATGAGAAGACTAGATGACTTCATCTGTGTCACTGGAATGGATGGTGATCATCTCTATTACAAAATTCTGGTAACTAATCCCATCTGCTGCTGACACAGAAAATTACCAGACTCAACAAATGGACCTGGAATGTCATTACACTCCTGTGAGTCACAGTAACATGGCGGCAGTAATTGTTCAGTTTTCGCTATCCTTCTGAACTCTTGCTTTACACTGTACTGCATATGCTCCACTTTAGCTACTGGTGACATTTCCATTGTAACCATAATGCAACCAGAAATTAGTTACAGACGTCATGAATCTCTTTAGTTCTCATATTGATCTTTTACCCTCTGAAGTGTAACATGCTGGAGACAGATCTGAGGGCATAACTTACAGTGAATGAGAAGGTACACACACACACACACACACACACACACACACACACTCGCACTCCTTAATTCTACACTTTAAACAGGTTGCTGAGAAAAAAACAGTCAAATCAACAAGAGAGTGACTTTCAGGAAATAGTAGTCCACTCACCTCATTATGAGAGGTAAAGATTTCACAGGCCACTGGACACCAATTAAGCGTTAGAAATCGGCTCAAAGAAGTGTCTGAATTTAGAAAGTGCACTGAAAGGGAACACTAATTCCCACGGCTTCACGGGGCTGTTGCAAACAGACCTTCTTCTGGGCCACAGCTTCTATTCAGCTTAATGAATTTACCTTTTAGATTTTTGCTTTGATTGAGCTGTTGGCTGAATAAACCATCTGATTTTAATCACATTAAAGCTATAGCATTAAGTGAACCTATAGCATTAGGAGAACCAAAATTAATTGTTATTAGGACACATGAGGTTGTGAAAGGCCTAATGAATGTTGTTGACATTATTATTATTATTTTAAAATATTTGTAGAAAAACATTATGGAAACATTATGGGAACAGACATGCACACACGTGGAAGTCCTTATCCAGGAGACGCTTGTGGGATTCCGTGGTTTATTCTAGAGAACATAGGACACATGGCTGGCGGTGCCCTGGACACTGCACCAGTCCATTGCTCATGTCATAGGGATATATACAGTAAATACAATACAAATTTAGTGTTAAAAGCCATGTGAAGTAAGTCTTTAGCGTTGGTAGCATTGTCTGATACAGAATAATACTCAGTGAAGTCCAAAGGGTAAAGGAATAAAAATTTCAATTTAAACCAAAATGAGCCACTGCAGCACACCTCCCCCCATCCCAAGCTCTATGACTAATGGAGTCTGATGCCATAGCTTGGAGTCCTAATGAAGTGTAATTAAAATGATGGCGAACCATTGACCAGATTCAGCACTAAGCACCGTTCTGTTTCCCCCGGCCATGGTGCTGAAGCGAAGAGAGGTGAGGTAGCTCACGGTGTGCATTCCTTAATTACAGTAGGAACGTGAAGAAGAAAACAAATGTAGCTCACTGACCCATTTTTGGGCTCCATAAATCTCATCAGCTCCATTGGTGAAATGAATAGACATGAAGAACATTGAGAAGGTAATTAACTGTGAGATTACAGTCAGCACTGCATACAATAAATTATAATAACTGAATCACAAAAGCCAGGCCTTTACCTTTGGCTTTATGACACAGAATGTCCCTCCTTGCCACATTCTGGTGAAATTATTTTCCTGTATATTGTTTTTTCAGATACATTTAATTACCCACCTCCTCTTAGCTCCAAAAAGCACCAAATTATCATCAGTTAGCATGAGAATCATATATTACTGTGGAACTGCTGTCTGCTATTGTTGGTGGGTTGTTATCTCATACAAAATGTTTATTTTTTTTAAGTAACTTTAAGCATGCTATTGAAGTTATCTGTAGCCTTTTAATACCCTTAATTCTAAAAGCCCATTTATAGAAAAAACGAACTGAAGTGAACTGACACAGAACAAAGAAACAAGCATGTGGATTTCTCTTTTTAACAGCACCAACACCCCATCCATGACATAGTTCCCTATTATTAATAAGGTGCCCAAATTTCATCCACTCTGAGAGTTTAGCTTTAATATTGTGCCAGATAATAAAAGCATAATTCGGATTTCATTCCCATGGTTAACTCCAATATGTTCAACTTTTTGTTGATCTGCCCATGTGGAATTTTGTGTTTGTGTGTGTGTGTGTGTGTGTGTGTGCAAAGTATTTATCAGCTGAAAGAGGAATATAACCGATGAAGACTCTCCACATCAGATTCTAAATGTACAAATTTCAGTTAGTGATGATAGTCTGGTCTGCAGGACTGTTTTGTGAAAGTGTTCAATAATGCTGATGTCACAGTTTTCTGTACTGTATGGCTGGTAATGCTTTGTCAGCAGATAATAGTGACTCTAGTGTGAAGATG
Source organism: Chitala chitala (assembly GCA_025773905.1). Taxonomy (NCBI): domain Eukaryota; kingdom Metazoa; phylum Chordata; class Actinopteri; order Osteoglossiformes; family Notopteridae; genus Chitala; species Chitala chitala. The sequence continues at coordinate 10,463 of JABJVR010047851.1, forward strand.
TGATGCTATTTTATTTGACTGATCTGCTTCTCTCCATACGACAGCTGGGTCCTGGTTGGAAGTCTTGCCTAATTTACCCCCCCCCCAACCTTTCTCATTACTCTCTGCCTCCACCATCCTTCAAAGTAACATTAATTCCAGAACTCTGAGAATCTCTGTTCCTAGTACAGAGCCAGAACAAGTCATTGCATAACAGTTCTGGTACCACCAGGCCAGACATTCTCTTGAACTCCTTCCCTCTTACAGCAAATCCATCCAGGGCTTCAAAGGCATATAATAAGTGACCTAAATGCAGCAATTCTGTGGAGATAGTCCCTAACTCAGCCAGCTGCTTCATGTTAAATGCACAGTTAAAGAAACATGTAACTGTACTGTAAACAAAGAGGCATGAATGACCCATGCACTCCTTTTGGTGTCTGGCCTGTCCTCTGTCCTTTTTTTAAATTTTCACTAAATTCTGTCCAGACCAGGCTTTTGAAAGTCCGGGTTCTATCCCAGGCTGCGAAGGGTGTAAAATAGACAATACCTTATGTGGGTGGGTAGTTTCTCACAGGGGATATCATATCAGCTAAGGGCAATGTAGAGTTCCCAGTTCATTTGTATGATGTCTATAAGAAAGCAGATCACTTACTGAAACCAGCACTGGGTTAAATATTTAGTTTTGAGAATAGTGTTTGTCATAAATAAATAAAACAATGCCCTGATTACTTTACACATTTGTTTTTTGTCCCAGACAAGAATGAACAGTCATCACTTCTGTTTACCTTGCTAAAACCCATAGAGGGCTGAACACTGTGCTCTTCGTTGAAATCCGCCTAGCGACACCATTTCTCTCCCGTCTCACCATCGCTGGCTTGACACCCATCACTGGAGTTCAGAGACGCTCGGCAGAATGTGGACAAGCCCCCACTTCGGTCTGAACACAAAACGCTGCCGTTTACCCCTTCCGCTCATGTGCCTCAAACACCCCGAGGGTCAGATCCGCCCTGTCAAAACACGTAGACTGAAACAGCATGCCTTGCTCATCTGAGGAGCTTTAAAAGGTTGCCGGCAGTGGAATATGTGAATGGACCCGTGCCTCAAATCGAGAAGCCCGGCTGCCAATTAACCCTTACTGATACCCTTACTGCTGTGGAAACAAAGCTGCATGTGCTTAATGAGCTCCACTTCAGATGACAAAGAAAATAATGCTGATTGACTATATTTTAAAAGCTGCCTTGGCTATATTTTAAAAGCTGCCTATCGCTTAAGATTAATTTATGACCACAGTTACCAGTAGTGACTATGCAGTGGCTGCATAATGAAGCAGAGCTCTTACAGTGTGTAATAAAATACTGAAAAGCAGATGCTCAATTTAAGGCCTGTATGACAACATGCAAGGGATTCAAGAGAGAGAGTGACACAAACGGAATCCTGGCTTGGTTTACCTGAGGACACCTGTATTTATAATCTGCATATTTGTGGTGGGATCTGCGTGGGGAATAGCAGATGACTTGGCAAATGATGCTTAAGAGCCTGTCATGGGTGTGATTACCATGTACTGCCAGTCACTGCTGAGGACAACATCAGTGGTACCCAATAAGGTGATCAATAGGAAATGGGCTGGGTAAATCCATGAGTGACAGCTCATGATGAGGTGTGATACACCTCCAGATTAAGGTGATTCATGGTTTAGTGGTGAAACGATCACATCTAAGCATGTTCTATGTCTGTGCCTGACAAGGGCTGTAAAATTTCACTTGCCTTCATTCTTCACCTTTCATGATTCCTCTGTAATCTGCCATCTGTCAAGTGTCATGCCTTCAACACGTTCATCAGTTAGGATGGTTTTGAACGCCATGTTCAAAGTGTATATGTATCACAGTATATTTTGCTGCTTTTTAAATTATACTTTTATGTAATTGAATTTGAATTTGTTGGGGATTTTAACTAATCTTTTCAGTTTGTTCTGCGTTTAATTGAGCTTTTCAGTATACCTGAAATGCATTTTATTTTCATTATAAGGACAAGGACGACACATTGTCAAATGGAATGGCATGACAGCACTGAATTTTACAGAATGGCCCCCTACTTGTTCAAATGCCATCCATGCAATGTCACTATGGTTACACTTACGAAGCTCTGTGTTTATCAGTAAGGTGGAGGGACTGGCCAGAAACTGTCGGTCACCAAAGATGCGCTGAGGAAGTGCTTGATTACTGTGTCACACACAGCCTGTGGACCTGCCAGAGGGCAGTTTGAAAGTGTCTCTGGTGTTTGCTGTTTTAAATATTCTGTACTCTTATTTGCACTGCTTACAAGTGATGTTATTGTGCTCTTTTCATACCATGAAGGCTCAGACTTATACATTATTAAGTTTAATTGGTTATTAATAATTAAGAGTGTAGACAGTGTCAAATTAATGTTCCACACATGTAGCCTCATTACTGAGGTATATTTCAGTATGTACAGACACACACATTCTCCAAATTAGATCATAAAAATGTGTATACAATGTGCGTGTATGTTGGTATTTTTCAAATAATTCTGATAAATATATGAACTAGAATCTAGCACAAATATATCAATATTTCATATCGTACAACCAGTTTTGTAAAACCGATGTTTTCATAAATCCTTGGTTGCTATTTTATGTTGAATTACCCAGTAAATTTAAGTGTTTCCCTTTGTTTGTGTGGACATTAACATGAGTTCAAACTGAGTCAGTACAACTCCACAGTAGTATTGTCCCAGACATCCTTGTTAGCATCCCTCATCTAATCTACCATTAAGACAATAGTCTGGAAAAGCTTTTTTCATAATTATACATTCACTGATTCGCAGTTGTGTGATAATTGGCACACACCTTAGATGAGAACGTTTTATGAGGTAATTAGTAATGCAGTGTCAGTGAGTATATATGTTTATCTTTGACTACCACTAAATTAATCTGACTTTAATTAAGATTTAAGTGTCAAAAATATCAACAACAACACCATCTACCAAGAAGAACAACAATAATCCGTCCGTCCGTCCATCCATCCATCCCTCCATCCATCCAGAACCAAACTAGTTATCCTGGTTAGGGTCATGGGTGGTTTGGAGCCTAAACAACAACAACAATAACAATAGAACTGTTTTAGCAGAAAAGCATCTGTAAAACTAATGTATGTTGTGTCCCTTGTTCATTCAAATCTCCTGCATCTGTTCTGTCCTTCTCACACACACATACAGAGAGAGAGAGAGAGAGAGAGAAAAGCAGAGAGAGAGAGAGAGAGAGAGAGAGAGAGAGAGAGAGAGAGAGAGAGAGAGAGAGCACGTGAGTCAAGGAGGCGGCTCCAGCTGTGCACGTATCGGCAGCGCCGGGACAGAGTCTAAGGAGACCAGGCGAGTCCGAAAGCAAAAACACCTTTGTCGTCTCGGGAATATTTTAACAGTTAGAAAAGGATAAGGCAGAAAACATTGCGGTACATGGAAGTGACATACACGGTCTCTGCTTGTGAAACAATAAGTTGCCCCCGAACATTCCTCAAGCAGTGCGGTGACGGTTCGCAGGAGCGCCCAGCGTTGCAGAGTGGTTCAGCGCTTTACTTGTGTCGCCTGTGCTTGCGGCCGTCTGCCTCTTTCACAGTGTCGGCCAGGAATCAGAGTGAACTCTTGCTTTCAGCACTTTCGGCAGGGACAGCTCCTCGCTCGCCGCTCACTGGCTCCTGGTTCAGTGTAGCTTCTTTCGTTGCCACCAGTGTAGTTTTGACCCATCCTACGGCACATTTTCGCTACCAGTTCAGAATTACTTCGCACATATGAGATCTCGCAGGGAAGGTATCACGCAAGTACTCAACTGACTACAGCACTTGGAAATTATCTGACTCTGTACCCAATATGTACCAGGGACATTTACAGGTAAGGTTTCAATTTAAATGCGTATTTTGGTATGTTTTTGCTCGACTGTGTGGAGACGGCTTCACGCAAATATTTCCGACACAGATGAACACAGGGTTTAATAAAGATAGTATTACAACGTATATTATTAGCTTGACAATGCAGTTAATACCAAGGACATTTCAATCTTGTATATTTTATTTATCTGACGAGGCAAAACCGCCCGGATAAATGTTCTGAGAAAGAGACACATTAATAAAATAATTTTTTGGCACTGTTACTCACGTGTTATCCGCGTCTCTGTTCGTTTCGGTTTTTGTCCCGTTACAGGATTGTCTTAAAACGGGTCAATGTTAAAGGATTTTTTACACATTATTGTATCAGATCTTGTAATTAACATTTGTGTCACAGGCATTCAAAACACCACTGGAAAATATTTTAAACAAGTTAAATATTTACCAGGCATAAAAAATTGAAGATCAGAATTTTAACACACTAATGTTCAGTCTTGTAAACGACTTACAGTAGAGAAAACTACAGCTAATAGATCTCAATCTTTTTTATCATCTTAGAACGAGATATTTTTTCCCTGTGTATGTGTTCAGTCGAAGTGCTCTGACGTTGCTAAATGCAGGTAAAGTCGTGTTTTTAACCTTGGGGCCTCTTTTGGCTAGAAATCAAGTTTGTGTTCAAATAAAATCATTCTAAACTCTGCTCTAACTCTTTAGAAAATGTAATTCGGGACAACACAACTGGGTAAACGCAAAAACAATTCATGAATGTTTTTCCATTTATTATGCTTTTTAATTTTCCCATTTTGTTTTCTAAAATTGACTGTCGTAGTACTCTATCCAGTTGTCAGTTACCCGCGTGGAAGTATAGCTAAAAAGTTGAAACTTGGTAGTTTACCAACACGATTTCCTGTGGATGGAAGCCAATATACGCACAACGTGGTTTGCAGAAACATGCTTGCTGTAATGCTTTTTGATATTTTGGCATTACTTCAAAACTACAAGAGTTCTGTTGTTTTCAAACCGCTGCGTTATAGTGAAGTTCTCAAACAGTTGCTGCAGATGTGACTGTCACCATTTTGGCAAACGACCAAAGTATTAAAATTCATACCGTTGATTCTAAACGGTATTAGAAGATGCACCATTTATTTGTTATTTATTGATTATTTACTGAAGGTTTAGAAAGACAGGAATGCAGCGTTTATAAAGAATGTGTAAATATGGTGTGATTTGCACGTCAGCAATTAACCACAACTAAAAATATCTTGTTTTAAAACTGGTTCATTTTTAACCGTTTGACGCTTAAATGCTTTTTTTTTTTGCTAGAAATCTTACTTTTGCTACAGGGAAATGGACGTTTATGGCGTTCCGCTTGGCAAAGGACGACGACGACTTTAAACCATCCATATTAATAAAGGCGAAGTATCCGGAGCCAAGGTGTTGACCATAGTCATCATTTAACTGCGCCATTAACTCCAGTGTGACAGTCAGTTTGAAAATATGAATGTGTGAAACGCTGGGATTGCCGTAAATGAAATACACTTTATGCTATGAATTCTGTACAAATGTTCACTTATTACTATTTGGACAGATGATGATGATGATGATTATTATTATTATTATTATTATTATTATTATTATTATTATTACAAGTACTACTACCTCAGCCATCGAAAATTGAGCAGTTATCGTTCTCTGGATTATAGCTGTTTGACTACCAAAAGACAATAAGAGAAAACACAGCTGTCGTAACAGCCTTTCTTTGCCTTTCATATCTAATGCAACAGATCACAGCAGGCCTATCCTTTAAGTGCGGTTCACAAAACTGTTTTCCGCACAAAATTAAAGTGACAGATCAACAGTCGATTTAGCTTTTATCAGCGGCTGTGTGACAGACTGGTCACGACATTATTTTAAGCACATTCACATTCAGTTATTGCTTTTTGAACACTTAGAAAAGAAGCGGAGCAGCACGATTTATGCTGTCTTTCTAACTTAGCCTAATGCAGCCGCCAATACTGAATACAAAAAGTGTATCAAACAACCATTTTTTAAAATCAGACTTTAAGTTAGTCTAATACTAGCCTGTCAATTTGACATTATAATAATAATGTCAACACTCTTTTACACTAGTTATTGTCCTGCTGTCTATACAATAATTTTAATTATTCTTAGTTATTCTCAGTTATGGGGAGAATTACTGTGTACACATAAAAACGCAATAGAGGTCATACATATTAGAGTGAATAACTGATATTTACAGCCTCCTTGTCTGTGATATTGTAACTTCTGCACGTTGCCAAGACACAACCAAGCCATGTTTACAAACACATGGACGCATTCCAAACCTTTACTCACACAATCTAACACAACACTTGGCAAATCCTAATCCATTCTGAACTTTCCCTGGCACTAACTTGTCTAGTCACCACATACATGCTTTAACTGCCAATCCTCCTCAATTCCTGTGAGATATTTTTCTCAAGTAGCTTACTAAACACTTGCTTTTCATTTTGACTTTTTTTTAATCTAATTTTGACGTGTTCTTTTCAGTGGGTTTTATGTCTTTGTACAGATTTTCAGACTCTGTTCTGTCCCTTCTGTATCCACGATTTTGGATATTGTACTTGGCTTGGTTTTGTCTCTCTAAATCTTGGTCCCTTACCTGGAAAAATAGTCAGTTACTGGACTTTGGCTTTGGACTAGCTGTAATTATTAATATGTGTTTTGCATTTGACTCCTACCTGCCTGTATGTGGTATCATTAGAGACATATTACACAAACAATAGGGAGATAAAGCAATAGGATGACTCAACGGAGAAGCTCGAAATTTTCAACATTAATGGGTAAAACAGAAAATGAGAGTATCAAAGAGGCATGAAAGTCAACTGGGATAATAGTGCTTCTTCTGTTTTATAATGCAGACCTTTGCTTCTGTGCTTGTATTTATGTATCAGAATGGATAGGTTTTACTCAGATACAAAGCACTACTCTTTCATGCAGCTTGTTACAGCATTGGCATGCTAATTTTACATGTGACTGTGTGTGCGCTTTAGTATTAGATTTATTGTAAGCTTCAGGTTGATTAGAGCTGCAATATTTTTCCTTTGTTCTTAATGGAGATAAGATAACAGTCTCTCTACAGTCTGGTAAGGTTAGTCAGCTCTAAGGTTTATGTAGAGCTGCCCTTGGAGAGCTGAATGTTATTGCTGTTGTTGAATGAAAAACTTTGCTCATTAGTTTTGCTAAACTGACCGGAGACATCCTTAACGCTACCCTGCTGTACCGTGTCACATAAGACAGAATTGACTTCACCTGTAGTGCATTCTGTGACCATGGTGTTGCTTTGGTGATCCTTCTGTGATGGACACACATGCATGTTCATTGGCTATATATGGCCCTCTGATACATCCCAGACTCTCTCATCTCCCTATTTTTAACCTGTGATGCTGATGATCACCTTTCAGACAACAACAGTCGAAACATAATAGCCCCCCCCCCTTCCCCTGCTTTGTCCAGGAAGGTGTTCTTCACACAGTGAGAAGACTACTATCGCATTTTTTCTTATTTCTCTGTCCAGTGGCTTGCTTACATTTGGGGCTGTTGTTGCTTAATTTGTCACTGTATTGAAGAGACCACAGTGATAAGTTAACCATCTGAAAATGTTAATGTTTTGTGTACCCTAAATAACAGTCTTGTGCTTTCATTTATCTTTAGAAAGGTTGTGATTTTGATTTGTTAAGACAAAGAAATATCAATTCTCCTAATCTAACAAAAATTATCTTAGAACTGTGTATTAATTACAAATAAGTACTAACGGTGGCCATTAGACAAAAAGATGGTGGGAACATAATTGTTTGAGCACATTAGTTTTGTTCCATTACCTTTCAGAATAATACTAATAAAAATTTGTAATTTTTTTTTGTTGGGGGGGGAGGCTGCCTGGTGGCAATACAAACACCTGAGTGCACGTGCACATTGTATGTGACAATGTGTACCCTGAGTCACAGAGCCTTTGCTGACTGTTTTAGGCATCCTAACACCTGCCAGGAGTTTTTTATCAGGCATCTATAAAACAGGTATTGGTGTTTAACGATGTGCTACGTGGCAAAGAGTAAGGTACCATCTCTCCAGTCACACACACAAAGCTACCTGACAAAACTAGTCCAGTGCACGTTTCTCTCAGCACTGATATCCATGAACACCTTGAAGGCGTTGTTCTTCAAGGTGTGATCCATGCTGCTAGTGCTATAACAATGACGGATTACAGACACGCAGTGAATACTTTCACATCGGTTCTTCACAGCATATGGGACTTATAACATGAAATGACATCTATGCCCTGACTTTCCTGCTCTGAGCATTTCTCTGGGAAACTGTATTTAACATGTTCATCTGAACCAATAAAACCATACCAACATTACTATTACTAAAACCTACTTTTCCTACCTTGGCAATTGAAATGTATTGTTTTTGACTCAACAAACAATGACAATAAATGGAAAGGTATGGAAATGTTGAGGAGAGGTGGCAGTGAAGTGGTTAACCAGATTGTTTAACAACATTTTGAAAAGTGAGTGGATGTCTGATGAGTGGAGAAAAAATCTACTGGGTCCGATATTCAAGAACAAGGGAGATGCACAGAGCTGTAGCAACTACAGAGGCATAAAGTTGATCAGCCACACTATGAAGCTATGGGAAAGACTAGTGGAAGCTAGTTTGAGATGTGAGGTGATGATTAGTGAGCAGCAATATGGGTTCATGCCAAGAAAAAGCAGCACAGATGTGGTGTTTGCTTCGAGAATGTTGATGGAGAAGTACAGAGAGGGTCAGAAGGAGTTGCACCCTGTGTTTGTGGATTTAGAAAAAGCATACGACAGAGTGCCAAGAGAGGAACTGTGGTACTGTATAAGGAAATCAGGAGTAGCAGAGAAGTATACAATGGTGATACAGGACATCTATGAGGACAGCATGACAGCAGGGAGGTGTGCGGTAGGAATGACGGACTGGTTCAAGATGGAGGTAGGATCGCATCAAGGTTTGGCCCTCAGCCTCTTCTTGTTTGCAATGGTGATGGACAGGTTGACAGATGAGGTTAGACAGGAGTCTCCATGGACTATGATGTTTGTGGATGACATTGTGATCTGTAGTGAAAGTAGGGAACAAGTGGAAATGAACCTAGAGAGGTGGAGGTATGCACTGGAGAGAAGGGGAATGTTAGTCAGTAGGGGAGGGATACAGAGTATATAGGAAAAACAATACTGAGGATGGAGCTGCCAGACAGGAGGAGAAGAGGAAGGCCAAAGAGGAGGTTCATGGATGTAGTGATGGAGAACATGGGTTGGGTTGACAGAGGAAGCTGCAGAGGACAGGTTGGTATGGAAAAAGATGATCTGCTGTGGCAACCCCTAGAGGGAGCAGCCAAAAGACGAAGAAGAAGTATGTGTGCATAGTCTAGAGATTCTTGCATTTCCTACTATTTCAGCCTCACCCAACAGCTTGACTTCCTGTCTTTGAACATGGTGTAGTTGACCTGCAAATGGCACAGTCACAAAACCAACTATATATGCTATAATGCTATAATAACAATGACAAATGAGTAAAACTGAATAATATTTAATACATCAAATACTGAATGACATGGCATGGCGGGTCAGCATACACGTTTATTGTGTCTGATGGATGGGACTGTAAGTCCACAACTTGACCTTGCTCTGCCTGTATGAGTTTGCATGTTCCTACAATCACACATGACTGCCTGGAACTATATCTCAGAGAGTGGTATTGGTTTCTTATGGCTGGCTGGTTCCCTGCATGTATCTCTGTCGATTCTGGTAGATTGGTAGTTCTCTGTGGCTGCTGCTTTCCACAAAAATTTAAACCAAAGTCCATGATTCTCCTTGTCCTCTGCTGCTGTCCTAGATTAAGCAGGACTGCTGGCCTCTGGACACCCGCCGTGACATCAGCACTTGACTGAAAACAGCATGCTACCTGTATACCTACCTATGTTAACTGTAACAATGTGCTCATTCCTGCAATACCCACAGACCTTAAGGTGCTGAGCCGTTGCCATTTTTTAGTTGTTGTTGTTTTTGTTGTTAAGGTTGCATGAGCAGTAACCAAGGAGATGGTATCCGTAAAGTCAAGCATGTAGAACCCACGGCTTAAACAATTCAGTGTTTCTCCTGATGTAGTTTTCTGATTATCCTGTATTACGGGTAGTAACAATTTACTGTTTTTCATTTTCCAGATAAATATCTAGACCTTTACTTATTACAAGAGCCCTATGATGATCACAGACCACTTTGCTGCAGTCTTCAGTCACTGTTCATTTTCTAGGCTGGACTTCAGAACAGGGACTGGCCTTAGAACTTTGTAACAGTTCTGTATCACCTGCAGAAGTGACAAGGCACATGGAGCAAAAAATTAAGATATCATATGTCGCAGCCACGGTGGGTGGTGATTTTGGAAAGGTGTTAATGACACCTGTACTAAGGGATGATTTCTCCCATGACACACAGGAGGTTATCACAGGACCCCTCCCATGCCTTCCCAACCTCATTCATGCCATGTTCTGGCTTGGCCTTGGGGTGCATTAATGCAGAGGGCAATGCCATCAATGTTGGGCCTGTGTGTCCTCAGGGAGTAGGTGGCAGAATCTCTTCTTTTTTCACACTGTCACCTTTTCCCCCTGAGGTAATGCAGGCCCGTGCCTTTTCTCCTGGCCTCAGAGGACCTTCGATGTCTTGTCCCTGACACCAAAACCCCAGGCAGCCAGCACATTTCACACCGAGATCAGTTCCGGTCCCTTGGAGCCCCTTCTGGGTCTTTCATCCTTTAATTAAAACAAACATGTTTGATGTGGGACTACCATTGCCTTGCATTATTTACAGAACATGTAGAAAACAGCACAGGAGAGCCAACGTAACCTGAATATACGATACACAAAGACATTTTGTGTACAAACAACGAGGAATAATGAATAATGAGGGCCATAAGTAAATGGAGAAGAAACGCCCACCGCTATTCTCCATTAATAGGTGATAAATATGTACATTTTCAAAGGGAAAAAAATATACTGCACCAATGACCTTTTGGAGAACAATCTGGGAGAATGTGGTTATGCTTAAGAAGGCTCACACTGCTCAAGACCTTTAAATAGACTAGTACTTATTTTCCCTGTACAGAATTTTCACACTCAATTGCCATCGCTAGGCCATGTAGTTAAAGCTTATGTGCTACGAATGGGCATAATTATTCCCAAGAGAAATATACCATTGGACAGTGTCGGCGGTAATCAAGCCTGCTGAATAAGGCCTGTGTGCTTCTTCAAATGCATTTCTCTATGTCCTTGGTACTCTAGCGATTCATTATGCTGCCTGGCTTGGATCAGGACAAAAAGGAGAGTTTGTTATCAGTTCTGAATAATTGTTTTCAGATGCATAGTATGGCAAATTTTAGGGTCCTTTGACCACGCATACATGGGTGTACCAAAGAGCGCCTTTATCAGGTGGCTAAAATGCACCTGCATTTCACAAAATATAATTTCATATTTTCAGTAGAACCCTGTTTATCTTCCCTGTTGCTTCAAAAATTAATTCTAACCATAATTCACCCCTTGGACTGCTGAGCTAGCACTCCAACTGCAGTGATAAATCTGAGAGTTGATTAACGTTTGAGACACGCCCTGTCGGGGAAAGCGTCCCAAGGGGTCTATCAGCCTTCTAGGCGACCTGTTACAAATCGGCTGAGGAAGTTCAGCGAGAGAATATTCGCTTTACTTTCCTTACTTTTTTCTTGCGAAAATCAGAGCAGGTGCAATGGAAAGAAGGGCGAAAATCAAACAACGCGCGGGTCAAACACTTTCAGAAATGCTCCTTTGCCATAGAGGTGCCTCTTTGTCACACAATCATCAGAGAAAGAGACAGAAAGAGGAAATTATTTCTGTATAAATGGATTCCGATTTTCTGACCCAGAAACCGAAGGAACACCACGATATTATGAAATAAGGGATGGAGTACCATTACAACCTGCGCAGCCCTTTTCAAAGCAGCACAGGACGGTGATGTAATTAAATTGATAAATCAATCGAGTGGAAAGATTTGGTTCTGCGCTTTCTTTGCGGTATGTCACGATAACTTTAAACGGAGCACTTATGAAACGTCGTACACCACCGTTTCTTTGCATGATTTTCCTACGCTAAGATTATTATACAGTAATCTGACACATTTGGACGCCTCTGTCTGCCTTTTAACGTTTGGAATTCTTTTCAGAAATGCATTTTTGCGCTATAGACCTGCAACGCACAAGAAACAACAAAAATCAGAAGGTGGAGTATAACGGTTTGATATGCTGAAGTGAAGTTACTTTTTCACTGTCAGGATGTCAGCAAAACCCATAAATTTATTCGCTTCAGCCTATGCACGTCAGTGTCTGATGCTGAGCAAGATCACATCTAAATAATCACGTGCAATCAATTTCACGAGTCACGACACATGTCACAACGATTTCCATCTAAATGATGGCTGGAAAGTAGAACGTCTTTCGTTTGAAATTATTAAGTATAAAACATTTTTAATGCTGTTTGATTGCTTCAAATACTGTAAATATACTTCAGTAGGTTCCTAGTCTATTTTTACAAACATATGAACTGCCCGAAAGTTCATATATAGGACTAAGTTTGTGTGTTCACTTTTGATGAAAAATACCAGTAACATGATATCGAAATAATACTGATATGGGGATCTTATACATTATTTAAGGCCATCATACATGAATAAATGAAAACTGTGAATAGGAGGACTCTGCAATCCATGATCCTCTCATGCCTTGCTGACCACATACACGCTGCTCGGAAATCCTGAAGACGGAGACCTTCGGTCCAACCTAGAAAGTGATGGTTCAATTTTCCTTGACGACGAGATGCTGTTTTTATTTATTTCACAGTCAAGGACAGAATAAACATTTCCGTATTGCCCATAGTATTCCACACAGTGAGACCAGCTTTGCATCACGTTTTCCGAGCGCTTTTCCAAGTGGGATTTTTAAATTAAAGTAATTTTCACACAACCGTAAAAGCCGTACATAATCAAAACTCGTTATTGCCGCTGCAAAGAACAAGTCGCGCCGCTTAATCCGCGTCACTCCATTTATACCACAAGCAGGTAATGATGGCGGGACGTTAACGCGAAAACGTACGTTGTAATTCAAAGTTAATTCTTTCAGTGACATTCAAATAGAGCGCTGTAACGGAGTTGCGCTTTGCCAAGCATTTCACATGGGCAGCCAGGGTGTGTGTGTGTGTGTGTGTGTGTGTGTATGTGTGTGTGTAAACACACACTGTGTATATATATCGAGCAACAAAGCTGTTAAACAACCGTCTTTATAAATGGGTGCCTAGTTGGTTTGCTATAGGGCATCTTGTCTAAATAAACATATATTATTCTGGTCAATTACAATTTTCTGGCAATATTAAAAAATTATCAGTCATTTTATTTCAGACAGAATATGTGCTACATCTTAAGTTAAATTTGCATGTGTAATTTTAGCCATGTATCTATAAATACATAAATATTGAAATAAAAGCAGCAGATTCAGCAATTCCATCATCACGTTTTGAAAACTAAAGATTCAGACAAAAACATTTGGATACAAAAAGTCATGTATTGCTGACGCTTTGGGCATCACAAAAAAATCCCTTTCATGTAGTCCACAGGAAGGATATTGGGACTCTCACTGTCGAAACATTTAGTGGTCAAAATATTTATGGATGTCAGCACACTTTAACTATATACAGACAACATAATTTTCTAGGATCTGTTTATAATGCATACATCTCTAATATTTTATTAAATCCCAAATGAGTGACAGTTTTTTTCATTGCTGTGCTGATTTAGGTTTTTGGGTTATAAACCTTACATAACTACACTTTGAGTCAATTTGTTTATCTGTTTGCTGCGCCTATCACACCACAACATTAATTTAGAAAATGAAAACCACTTCTGTTTCTGACTCAGAAAAGCAAGTACTACTTAAGCCTGTCTTAGCTCATTGACAACAGGTTGGGGGAGCTGCTTCATTTTGAAGAGCTATCAGATAACTGCAGGTTAATAACTTGATTTTTTTTGTCTCTTACCTCTTTCCTGTCATTTTTGATGTATTGCCATCCCTCACATGCTGATTATGTAATAATAATAATAATAAGGCCAGGCATCCATTATCAAAGCGCTTATCCCAGTCGCAGGTGGCCTGGGGCTGATCCCAGGCAGCCTGGTGTGCAAGGCAGGGGACACCCCGGACAGGGTGCCAACACGTCACGAGGCATGCACAGACACACACACACACACACACACACACACACACACACACTAAGGGCAATTTGGAGTTCCCAATTTGCTTAACTGTGGGAGGCTGTAGGAGGAAATCGGAATACCTAGAGGAAACCCATACAAGCATGGGGAAATGTGCAAACTCCACACACACAGTGTTGTGAGTCAGACTGTAACACATCACCCTAGAGCTGTGTGGCAACAGTGCTGCTCTAATAATAAATAAATAAATATCTGGAGATCAAGATTAGTATGATGTGGGACGCCATGAGCAGAGTTGTGCCTGTGGTGGTTGGTGCCATTGGAACCATCAGAAGAGGGTTTGAGAAAGACCTGAAACTGATTTTGGGATGTTGCACCGCCCAAGAGGTGCAGACGATCACACTGATGGGAACTGCTCACATTCTTTGAATGGTGTGGGGCTCAATCCTCAAGATTTTAACCTTCCAACTCCGATGGTATGAGGCAACGATGCTAACCACTAAGCCATCATCCCCCCTACCCAATGGTAATAACAATAATTTTTTACAACAAGTTGCCTTAAAGCAGTTTACATGAATAAATTTGAATTATTACAAAGAGGTAAGAATTGGTGGATAAAACCTGATGTAGTTCTTTAAAAGTTTTACTAAGTGGGCATTAAGCACGACCAGCTAATGTTAAAAAGCTTTTTCTAGGATATGACTGTAGTGCCCCATGTTACCGTTAAATAATTAACACTACTTACTGGTTGCAAGACATCTTCTGCCTGTGTTATCTTGGCCATATGGCAGTGGGGTAGAGTAGGGGCAGTAGTGAATGGAATACTTTCCTCCCCACATGTGGATTCTTTAGGGTAAATCAATCCCCCAGTAACATATAATTTCCCATATTGTGTCTTTCAGAAGTTGGAAGTGGTTTGTAGGTTGAGCAAAACGGAAAAGTCCCCAGTTAGAATGAAATTTGCATACAGATGGGCTTTCCTGGTTATGCACCTGGGATTTCTCCCTGCAGTGCATTATGTCATATATTTAATTTCTCACATTGAAAAGATAAGGTGCTTTTGTAATTAAAAAAGAAAAATACAAAATGTTGGGAGTAGCTCTTTTCACGAGACAATACAGCGATACTACGGCTCGCTAACATTTCACATTATATTAATGTCACACTAAGGCAGGGGCGCCTTTGTATGGGTTTAGCAATTATACAAACCTGCATTCTGACAGCAAAGGAGATTAATACAACAGTTTTCTTTGCCGCCCAGGGAATGGCAATAAAGCGTCAGCAAACGCCTCTTGGGCTGGCTTCATACACGAGAGACTTTTATTCGATGGTCATTAGTCATTAATCTGAAGAGGCTGTTAAGAGGTTCAGTGTTCATTCATGAATTTTTTCGTCCAGTTTGCATGCATTATGTGATTAAGTACAGATTCACAAACAATCCCATGGATGTAAATGTGCTACTTAGCAAGCACATTTGTTTTTAAATGTTAGTAGGTGGAACTTTGAATATTTATTTTATACAGCTTTTCAGTTGCATATATATATATATATATATATATATATATATATATATATGCAGCTGAAAAGCTGTATAAAATAAATAAAAATAAAGGAATTGACCTCACTGTTCCAATACTTTTGGAGGAG